>JABFPK010000088.1:0-20840 GCA_022817445.1 Habroteleia sp. ZL-2020
AATTAATGCTTATCTCGATTTCAAGCAACGATGATTGTAAGTAAGCCAACTTTTTCTTCGACCTTCTTTGCGACGTTTGCGATGCAACCGGTTTTTCTGAATTTGCGCGACAATTCCAAACAAAATTCGACGATGCACAGTATTGCAATTAAAATTTTTGGGGAAGGAGGGGAATTCGATCAAGAACTCTGGATCGATAGTCGTGCGAAATAAATCATGTCGAATGAATTGAAACGTTTTCAAATTCAACTCATCCAAAACAGCATTCTTTTTACAGATAGACACTTTTGCATAATTTTGCATACATTTTCTCGAAATGCCTCGAATCGAATAATTAAGTTTCGAAAAAGAAACAATGCAATGCAAAATAGTAATCGCAGATTTATTTTTTATGTAACCGATTCGTACCTTTGAACTTTAAAAAGTCATTCGTTTTATGTGTTTTATTGAGGCGGCGGAGTGGGAGAAGCACCGACTTTTTGCCTCTTCCCAAGAATGGTGCCAACTTCGACGAAAAAGTGTGTATTTCACGTGACTATAGTCGTGTCGGAAAAAAACGATTTTGCGACAATATTTTGAACGAGCCTGCAGGCGTTTTTGCGGCCTTTCTGACGCGGGAGGTGTAAAAACCCAAAACTGGATTCGCGCCGATCATTTATCTATATTATGTTTTTAAATGAGTGTCTGCGAGCAAACTATGACGACGCGGATTCTCAATATTGCAATTACGGGCAAAGCTATGACGTTACAATGTTTGTTTAATTTGTATCATTTTTATGACCGATGAGGCTATTAAATTATTGCGTCGAAGCTGCAAGGACATTTAATATTTAGAATGGAAACCGCAAAACCGTTACAGTACCTACATTTTCGGGTAATCCGGTTAATTTCTGAACGCTCCAAATTTAACCTTACACCAAGAGAAAATTAAGTACTTAAAACTTGTTGCGTAATTCGTAGAAATGCTTATAATTGTATTTTCACGAAAGATGTTTAGCAGATTTAATGTATTAATAAATAAATAAAGAAAGTTTACACTTACAAATTTTTCTTACAGAAATAATATTAGAACTTAATTTTATGTTAATCACTCTTATAGTCATATATATAAATATTTGAATATATCTTTGGAAATTTTTTTGGAAATAAATATGAGGACACACACACATTCATACTTGATTCATTTTGATAGAAGATATTTTTTTAATGGAATATATGAAAATATTAAATGTTTTGGCAGGAATTTTTTGGCAATTTCAATTTGCGAATTATAAATTGTAAAATAATAACCAATGGCCAATATCCAGTCTGATGTTATTTCTAAACCAATAACCAATCTAATAACCAATTGCAAAAAAACTAAAAAATAATCTTAATTTATAGTTAGGAAGATGAAAATTTCAATTATTGAATGCCAGAAGATATATTGATATTTGCTTGAAATAAATTTTACAATGCACACACACATAAATGATATCAAAAAGCTTTCTTTCATGAAATAAAAAGCATTTCGTAATTATCTATATCGTAATATTGAGCTTTCGTATGCAATATGTTGAATTAATCATATATAACATATGCGAATCAGAATAAATAGTTATTACATTTCAAATTTTTTCTAAATAATTACTAATGTTTTTTCAGAACTGAATTAATAATGAGAGGGTTATGGTATAATATAAATTAATCAATGTTTAAAATTCCTTTGAAGTAGTGACAATGACATTTTAGATCATAAGTATTATATAGTATTTTTATTTATCAGATCTTAATATTATAAATCTGTTCACATCTTAATGATTTTGCAAATTTAATGTATGTTTCATAAATGCTGATCTATAAACAATATATCTTACCTTAACATTTTTTTATTATTACATTTATGTAATTTTAGTCTTCCCTCAGGGATATTTTAGTTGATTATTATTTACATATTTTATATAACCATATTTCATATAACGTAATTATTGTTATTACTATATACAAATATATTAATTGTTACAATTATTGTCATTTAATTAATCTTTATAAATTTGTTTTTACATTTTAATTAATTATTAGACAATTTGTAATGAGATAAGTAAATTATAACGATGACATGTTTATTTCATTACTTTATCTCATAATTTATATTAATCTGCATATTTTTTGTAGAAAAATATTATTATAACATTATAAAATTGTAACCTATTTATTATAAATTAAGTTGTTCTATTACGCATTCAAAAAATTAATCGAAAAAAACTTGTAAGTAATTAATATTCATTCAAAAAAAGTCAAATAAAGTACACCCAGTCACACACACATCAAAAGCTGAGCATCTAAATTGACATATAAGCCAGTTTATGTTGGCAGCACTGAAATAAAAATTGGAACGGCAGTAACGTTGATGGAAGGACGTTAGATAATAGACGAGGATAGAAATGTTAATGTGAGAACATATAGACGCCTCTTAAGAATGAAGGGATATCTCAAAATATGATTTTAAAAGGGAATATTGCTTTTTTCGATAATAATCCGCATAACTAAAAAAATTGAGTATCTCAATCAGCCTGGCATATACATAATTCTAGCGCAGAATTTAAATTTCTACGAGAAACTCATAATTATATAACTAATAGATGGATAATAATAGCATAATCTTAGTTTGTTGTTATAAAATTTTACAGTTTTCAGTAGCATTTTTCTGGAGATTTTGTCAAATAAAGTTAAAAGATAAAAAAATTTTCTTGTATAAGTGAAAGGTTGCTTAGAAATTCGTTTATGCACCCAAAGTATGTTTTGGGCAAGCAAATTGAAAAAATAGCTTTTGTTCAATCTGCTCAGTTTATGTTCCAAAAACATGAAATATGGGCACCTAAAATTAGTGAAATTTTTTTTTCTCAATTTTGCAATTCCAATACCATTTTCAATCTTCTTTCACATCAGGGATATCATATGCATTAAATTTTCCGAGATCTGAAACATTAATTTTCTCGACCCCACAAAATTAAGAAGGTAAAATTGAAAAATGTTTAATTTTCAGACGGATTTCAAAAATAATAAATTTAATAAAATTTAAATTTAATTTTCTTCAAACTCTAAAAATACAAAAAACTATATTATTCGAACACAGAGTTTAAATCTCTACAAGAAATATTTTAATAGATAAAGATTCGATTAATAGTATTAGGACGATCCGTGTTTTATGATTTTAAAAATTTTTAATTTTCAATAGCATTTTTTGGGTAATTTGAAAACTTTTGTCAAATTCAATTCAGATGCAAAAGAATGTCTTATATAAGTGGAGAGATGCTCATTATATTTATGTAAACAAAATACGATTTGCGGTAGTAAATTGAAAAAAAAAATTGTCTTCACTATTATTTATATTATATTAATTTCATATTAGGAACGTTACTTCGCCATTGCCATTTCAATTTCAGTGCTGCTGACTTAAACTGGTCTACATGCCAATTTATCTGCTCAGCTTTTGATGGAACTGGATATATAATTTTATATATTTGTTGATATATAGTAAATATTGTATTATCAAAACAAAATTAATATAGGTTTAATTTTTTTTTATTATTAAAATTAAAAATTTAATCACACCTATGATACTCATTTAAAAAATTTCATAACAAATAACTATAGCTTAAATGTATAAATTGCATTATTATCTAATTTTGAAATACAGCTTTAATTATTTTTTTCATTAGCTTAACTTTATAGTTTGTTTCAACAAAATATAACAATAATTTTCTAATGAATTGATTTACCGTCTTAAAGAAGTTTTTTATGCGTAAAATTGGCACAGTAGTAGAACAAGTAGAAACTTTTTGTTGTTTATTAGTTTAATGTTTGAGTCAGGGAGTCAAACTATGAGTATCAATAAAGTAATAAAACTTGCAATGTATTCAGCAAATTCATAAACTTTCAAAATATTGTATACGTTGCACTATTTAATATTTAGATTATTTTATGCTGTTTATGGAATGATTTTTATACCAATATTCCATTTAATAATTATAAAACTCTAATATTATATTACTAAATATCTTTACACCCGGTATAAACTGTGAATATCTGTGATGTTATAACACTTGTCTTATCATTTTATGGTCCATTTAACACATGACTAATTCTTAATACAGACACAATTTTGAGTAATACGATTATGAGTAGTTTCGAACGGAAATTACACAATTGTTTAATGAATATGAATTATAAATATAAAATTTTGGTTCAATTAGTGTCTAAATTATACTGGAGAAAAAATCTGTAAAATTGCAATGCATATATACATTAAAATTAAAGTTCAACTGGAAAAATGGAAGAATATTATTCAGCTTTTGCATTTCAACTTTAATTTAAAGTACATAACTGTAATTTAAAATTTTTTTACAATAAATATGCTTTTTTATATAATAAAATAAAAAAAAATTTTATTTTTTTTATTATATTTTTATTTTCAAAAACTTTTATCTGGGTTTCGTGTAGGTTATACTACTAATTTATATTGTAATATCCCTCAATGAGGAAATCGAATCCCTTTATTATTTAACGATCATTATCTAATCCTTATCAATGACGTATCGAATATCGACAAATTTGACTATTTTTAGACGGAAAAGATTATATTAACCTTTCTCTCGTCTGTGTATTTTATTTGGTTGACAGTCATCTAAATTGTAGCGTCATTTACATTTGGTGAAAAGTACCACTTCTTCCCAAGCATGAAATTTTGATTGCCCGAACTTTAGCTCTCCCCTCGTCGACTTTATCAGATAATTTCACCGCAATCGTCGTTGTTCTTTACGATATTCTTCAGAGTTTAAACGACACAGTTTTCCAGGATTCAAAAATCACGGAGTTCGTTAACTCCGCATCGTATATATCGCGATAACGATCTTTATTTTTACACACACGGTCGAAAGCCGTGTATCGATTCGCGGAACAGTTTTCTAAAGATCCAGTCGAAACTGTGTGAGTATATATATGTGTGTGTGTCGCACGGTATTTCTTATAGTAGATGTCTGTAATCCGATAATAGGTCATATCATAAACTCATTTATTAAAGTGACAGCTTGATAAGCAGCAGACTGGATATAAAATCGTCTATCGAATTCCTTTAATTTGATTCATATTTAAGGTCCAAATGTCAATCGCACTTCGATTAAAATATATAAGCCAGGTCGTCGCTTCGTTTCGCACTCTTAGTTTGCTGTCTTCAACCAAAAACATTTCGTCAAACATTGCCACGAAATATATAGAGCCAACAGAGATGAAGAATACAAAATATATTTATTTCGCGGTAATGTGATAGTATATCCATTAAATGTGTTTCTTTACAAAATTGGATGAACTGATGTCTTGTTATTATTATTAGTAGAAAATGTTTTACTCTATGCATCGTGAAGTAAGCTATGATTGAATTTCATTCGATACAGCAAATATTTGACATCAGTTTTTTAACTTATAATTTACAAAAAAATGAATATGAAAAGCAACAAAATTAATAATAAACAAAAACAAAAATTTCGTTTAATTGAATTCGTTTGAAAATCGGCCGAAGAAAATAAAATTGTATAAATTACATTCTTTTTAGTTTATATAGTGAGGATATACTTTAATCAATATAAAAAGTATTTTAGATAGTACAATAAATCCGTATGCTGATAAATAAGAACAGGAAAATATTTAAATTTTCCTCTCCTAAATTGCAATTTTTAATTTTTGAAAGTATTTTCACGCAGTATCAGTAAAGTTAATATTTTGTATAATTCTTTTTTCATACTGTAATACAGGTATATTCAGCAACAGAATAAAGATAAAATCCACTATAATATCTCAAAGAATGAAAAAGCTCTCCAGCATCCCCAAAGGATATCCTAACCTGTTTGGAATTTTTCCAAGAACCTAATTTGTACAAAAACTGAGGCGAAATTTCAATTACGTTTTATCTATATCTACGAGGATACTAAGCGCTAGTTACTATGCAGAGTATGTGGCCATCGTCACGATTACAAAATGATTTTAACATATATTTTTTAACGCATTCTAATGCAAGTTGATTAATGACTGTGGAAGTATCGTTAGACCAAAGTGCATTATGCACGGTTGCTAACTTCAATGTGGACATTTCGTTGCGACACGTAGGTTATTTGTAAACGTGTTTGCAAATGCCTTATGTTTAGGGATTATCGCTAGATTTAGTTAAATAAAAGGTGTAAGCAGGTAGCCTCTTTACATATCGGCTGGTAGTTCCTGTAATAAACAAACAAATTATTTGCATTTAAATTACGCAACTGTTATTTTGCTCATGAGCCCGCAGTAAGATTGTAACCTTCGCTAATGAAAACCATTGCATAACTAATTTAAGCGTAAACAAATATTTAATTTGTATTTAGTATTTGTATTTAATATAGAAACGCCAACGTGAGCCATGATGAAATGAACGACAACGTTGATTTATTTTAGACACTTATATGTGCATTAAATCATAAATATAGATTCAATAATTTAAATAAGAGAGTTGATCGTAATTTCATTGTGGATGGAAAACATTGATTTGAATAGATTCGAGTGGAAATTGAAATTAGACTGGAATATTATCTTGACTTCAGATGAGTACCGCCAAACATGATCCCGATCAGGCTTTCAGATTGTCCGTACAGTTATTTAAAATTGTGGTCTTGACGGAGCTACCCCAAATAGACAATTTTTTCGTCCCCATATTCTAACAGAAAAATCGTTTTACAATTAAAAACTTTATCTACTATATATCTAATCTAGAAATGGAAATATAGTTTGATCCTGCGCAACCGACTTGAATATAATCCCATTAAGGATATTTCCTATCAGAGCCAAAAGTTCGTATCGGAATATCATAAATAAAATTAGTTTATTATAATTCAGATGAAACCCTCACCAGGTCCAAATTAAACATACTCGAAATCGAACAGAAAGTGTATTATCAGATTGTCGTCAATCTACAATTTAAATTGTATCGTAAATTCTAATATTTCATTGCGTGAAATATATCAAAAAGTTGGTTCATATTTAATTTTATACAAAAAGTAATGAAAATTCAAGTATTTTAATGTATATAACTAATATTTTCTTATGGCAACTATCTAAATTGACTGTTGTCAATTCAGTAATATTCCAAGATAATGCTAAAAGGAATTTAAACAAAATTTATTATAAGTTGGAGTGTTTCGCAATCAATATTATATAATCACTTTTACTGGCTCAAAGGAGTTTTGAATAAGTTTTAAGTGAATTGAAACGCATTTATACTTTTCGCACTTCAGAAATGAAAATAAAAACGATGTTAAAAAGCGCGGGAATAAACAAAACGAACAAAACTTGCAAACATATGCCGATGAACAACGTAATTGTCGAAAGCTTAAATAAAAAGTTGCTGGCAATTTGTATCGGCGAAGAGAGAATTCCAAAGCCGATATCGTAGCAGCGTTGTTCATTACCTATTAATGCGTGATAAAAAGGTAAACCGACGTACGTTATTCAGTAGCGCCATAAATACATATCGCTTTCTGATCTGGGAAAGCCTCATATTGGAAAATTATTTTTGCTAGCAGAATGGCGCAGCGCAAGAATATGGCACACTGTTGTATAACAATGTCAACTTGAAACAATAATATGCCACGAATGTGTGTTAATTACAACTTTGTTGAACTCATTTCAATAATGCAGTCATTTAAGTTAAATCTAGTCGAGGTACATTATAAGCTTCTAAGATGATTGATGGCACATTTTAATACGAATTCAGCTCCTAGATTGGTTTTTAAAAGGTATAGACTGTTAAAGCGATTTGCTTGACAATGATCGATTTGAATATTCCCGCCAAAATACTCCAGGTAATTTCGTGACTATATTAAACATGATGGTGTTTTGATTAACTCTTAGCAATGTTCACAGCGTTTTGTATCAATTTAAATGCTAATTAAGTATTATGCATACGTTTCACTGTTAAGTAATTGTAAGAAGTAACTTAGTATTCTAAGAACAACGTGTAAAGTAGTTGAGATATTATGGCTGTGCTAAAATAGCAAAAATATGTGGTTTCGTCAGTACAATGGTATTACCTTAAAAAAAGATAAATCCCTTTATTACTTCAAAGAAATTTTAATCTTATTAAACTTAGTTAAAATTTTTTTGAACTAGACAGTTTAAACTTTTGTTTCAATCAATTTTAATACACAATTTTAATATAATTTTAAGTATATATCACGAAAGTCAAATATAATAACGTTTTAAGTAATGCTTTAGCTGTGACAGAAATTTCTGTCATTCGACTGTTTTCAATAATTGAATTTTAGAAGATTAGAATTCTCCTATTCAGATTAAAAAAAAACAGTAAAAATAAAATGGCAAAACCCAATAATGTAATGGATTAAATATTTAAACCTGAAATGCTTAATCAGTTTGAACCAGGATAAAAAGGTTAATAGCAGAAAATGTAAATACAAAAAATTACATGTTTTATATTTTCAGAATTTTATCTACTGAGAATTATTATGAAATATTAAAAAATGAATTAATGGTTAATTTATTATTAAGAAGTAATCTATAGAGTATTATTGCAGATATCAATTATTTTTTTATTAATCTTTATTTATTGAATATGATGGTTTAATAGCACACTAATTATTTAAAATTATAATAAGATCAGACATTAATTTAGTATCTTAATAAAAAAAATTTTATTTACATTTTTATATTGATATAATAATATTTTGTTCTATATATGTTATATATATAACTTTTTCCATGAATATTTGTGCATCTAACGTTAAAAGTATATATTAATAATTAAATATTTAAAACAAAAAATATAACAAGTAAACAATAATTACAGATTTAACACTATGTAATTTTGTTTGAGAACTGACTATTTACTTACACAGCTTTTACAAAATTATGCTCATTTCTCGAAAATACTCGCGGCCAACAGAGGTAAACTGTTAGACTTTAAATGAAAAAATCGACGAAATTTTTTCATATAAATGTGTGCTCTTTTATACTCCAGTATACAAGAGTTTATTTTTAAAGTACTCGTGTTTCTACTGTAATTTTCTTTGAAACATGAGATGTTTCCCAAACCAATGTTAATTGTGACTGAGAGACAAATGAAAGTATACAACTATTTTCACAATTTTTTGGTATTTTTGGAATTTGAATAAATAGAAATCAAATGAAGTAAATCTTACTCATTTCACTATATTTTACTACAAACATTTTTACTACATAAAATATACTTTTTTACAATAATATTTTATTTTTAAACATTACGAGTATTTAAATGTCAGAAGTATAAAATGAAAACTATATTTATGTTTGTATTTAGTTACAAGTCATAACTCCAACTATTAGTGATACAAAAAATAGTTCGAAATGAATAACGTTATTGCTCGGAAAACCCAATTCACTAAGATTGAAGTTATTTCCATAAAAATTGAGAGAGTTCCATGCGTTTGGAATTCTAATAACATTTTTACTCAATAAAATTTTAATCATGTAAAAGTATTTCTACGACTTCTTTGATTGAAAATTCATACTGATTTGCCTAAAACTTAAATATTAGTTTCGAATAATAATAAAAGGGAATTCCTTTCCTGAATTTGAGAGAAGTGGATTTTTCTACAGAAATTTCTTATACATAGCAATATGGCATTGTAGAAGTAAAAAAAAACAAATATTGAAACGGAGAACATTAATTTTTGAAACGAAGTGCAGGTACTACACTTTTTAACGAAAAAGCAACATCGTGTACTGGGCTAAAGTAATGACGTTTTATCTGAGCAGTAGAACATATTGCACTGGGACGGCCAGTAGTCACGTCATATACAGTCAGACGAGGAGTATTGTTGTCAGTAGTAGCGTCAAGCTTTATTAAGCCAGTGGATTAGGCAGCTTCGGTCAACCACTAGTTTCTCGGAAATAGGCACGAATATTTGACGCTATTTCGGAACAATCATAATAATAATGATAATAACCACATCACGAAGCGTATATAATCTTGCAATAGTTCCATTTTAATATTCAAACTACGTCATATCCACTGACCATTTATTTAAATAGTCGAACTTTATGTGGAATTTGTAATTAAAACAAACGTAGCACTAGTCAGGATAACGAATCAGAAGTGTCGTGCTCGAAAATTTATATTCCAGCATTGATAAACATTTCGCTTCGCATCAAAATGAAATTTCATCACTAAGCGGATTGACAATCGCGTTTCATATTTTTTGCTTGGCGCTTGTTTTGGAATCAAATTGTGCATTGTAAATTTAAAATATTCAAATTTAAATTTTAAAATAAATAACTTCTATGTAAGAGTTTTTAATTTAAATTTGATTCATTCTATTTAAATTATTAAAAGCAAATATTTCTTCAATGTTTAAACGACAATTATTAATTTAATATTAATAAATGATATTTGTATTAGAATTCGAAAAATTGTGATAAATAATATACATTTTTCATAATCTAGTTGGTACACAAACATGCTTAAGTCGTGCATACAATTATTTGGTAAATATAATATGAATATGAATATCTTCAAGTGTATAAGTGTGTGCCCGAGAATTGAAGTGTATGCATATGTTTATGTGCTTGCACACACAGGTGTAAAAGCTATACATATCTTACAACATAAATGTACTAGAAATGTTTTCAAAATATTTTCAGTCGATTAAATATTCTGAGAATATCTCTAAAACATTTTTGAAACATTTGATGTGAATTTAAATCGAAAGATTTTCAGATTTAAAAGAATATATTCATTTTTTAAATATTAAATCACGAGCTTTTATTTTATTGAATTATTAAAGCTGAAAACCTTTTTTAATATTTTTATTCTAAATTTAAAGGTCGATGACACTTAAAAACAATTCATCTTTTATTTTAAATTATATTTATTTGCATTAAAAAAACATATTGCAAGCAATATAACCAATCTTCTGGCTCTAATTTGTATTGAACTAAAAAGTTAGTTAACTCTACACAATGTTTAATAGAAAAAAATAAAATGTGTTATTTATATAATTTAAAACATTAAGATTTATACGTAAACTACAGTCTGAAAGATTCATTGTAGCTTCAAGTTTTGCAAATATTTCTCAAATGCACTAAAATTATTTCTATTTTCTTGAATATTACTTAAATACAAAAAACGTTTTAATATTTTTAATAGAAAAGCTAGGGTTTTTGTTTTTAGTTTAATTTTACTAGGGTTTTGTTTGTATTTAATTACTCTAATTAAATTTATTATTATTTGCACAAAACACGTGTACAGGTAGTAGTTATTACTTGTTCAAATTCAACAAATTTTTGCTTTAGAGAATTTCAGGTTATTTCTTATTTTTATTTTATTTATATCTTCAATATTTTCTCATTCGTAGTTGAATTCAGCTGCGTCGTACTATTTTCTATCACTTCTTTATTGCTGCTCCAGTTTAAAAATTCTTCTTGCAAGTCCAGTATCATAAAATGTCATAAATCACTTTGTATTAACAAAAAAATCTCAACTCAAATCGAATGTCACGCACAATATTTCACTGACTTAACGATGCGTATCTTGCGATGTATCTTCATAATCTCTCGATCTATTTTTGTCAAAATGACACTTTGAACGCAACGATCTGCATCGTAGGATCTTGACAACAATTTTACGATCAATAAGTTTAATATCGAAGATAAACTTGTGCCCCTTATATGAAATATTGTAAAGGTGAATGTAAAATGTAGAAATAATAATGCAAATAACACTGGCCAGTAGACTTTAGTTATGTAAAACACTTTTTTACTTTGTAATGTATTCCTTAATATCAAGAAGTGAAATGCGATATCAGTAATTTTTTTCAAATAATTTTTTCATAACGTCTCTATATACTTTCACAGGATTTATACGGCAACACTAGTCTTTTTTTGGTGATATTTTTTTTTCTTATGCATCATCACTAAGTTTCAAAAATAATAAATTTTTATTGTAGTGTTTTCTATTTATTAACTTAAATTCAGAAAAAAACATTAGATATAATAAAATTCAATTTTAAAATTACAAAAAAAAATTAAACATATTTTAAATTTTTACAAACATTATTTCTTTAAACGTATTAGGTTACGATGTCATAATAAAAGCCTCAAAGTTATTATAATTAGTATATGCAATCCTCAACAACAAATAATATATTTCAATATTTCAACTTCCTTCCAAAAAACACTTTAAATGATGAAAATATTCTCAAATGCTTTAAGTATCCTTACAACGAAAACGTGCTAAATATGTTTCCTGTGAAGTATGGAAGTACTTATGCTATGAATAAGGATTCTTTCAAAATATTTTCGGCATTTTTCCAAATTTCTATCTCTTAATGGAGCAAATGAATAAAAAATGTTATGTTGTTATATGAATAATAAAATTATGTAGAATCGGACTAATGCTTATCTATATGATATTTTTTATTTTTAAATAATAATTTTATGTTTTTATTAATAAAAATTTTAAAAATATTAAATATATATATGTTTTAATACTTAATTTATGTCAAAATGTTGCTTCAAGAATATCCTTAACAATATTATACTTTATGAAGAGTTCAGCTAACGTAAATTTTTTACCATGCTTCTAACAAAGTTACGATGACAGTAATAATTTGTTGAATGGAGAGTTCAATTAAACAGCCCACTTAAATGTAAATCGTGGACGTTTTGCGACAAGGAGATAAGTGAAACGTTGACATAAATTTAATGAGCGATTCTTATTTTGTGCAACGCGAGCAAATTACATCATAACAATACGAAATTACACAATTTCGTTTTGCGTTTGAAATAATACCTCGTCATTATTCCGTGCACTCCAGAAAAGTAAATTTTTATTACAAAGGTGAGAAATTGCGTCTAAGTATTCGCGCGAGTTTTAATAAGAGTTCTTCAATTGAAATGTACATTAAGCGATTAAGCGAAGTGTTGTCCACTTTACTGTAAAAAATTGGAAAGAATTGTGCTTTGAGATGGAAAATTTTTTCTTACCAAATTTTCATTAGGTAAAAATCTGGTGTAAGAAAATAGCAATTTACAATTTTTTTACTAACATTGCATTTTTGATTAGGTGTCTTATCTTAATATGTAGGGGAACAAAGAATTAAGATCCAAGATAATTATTCGCAGTAAATGCTCAAAGCAATTTTCTTATGAATTGGCAGACAGTATAATTAAATTTTGTCTTATTTTTTATTTTGTAAGGAAAAATTATAGAAAATATTCTTTGAGTACAAATTAAGGAGATTTTATATCTTAGAATATTTGAATATGGAAAAAATTCAATAATAAAATATCTGATTTTTTATTTAACTAGTGTTATATTTATTCTTATTCTATTAACTTTTACGGTTAGTTAAAGGGGAGGAAATTAATGATACCAAATGTAGAGAGGTTTTGATTTATTTTTATGTTTTTCAGTAAAGAATATATAAACATCTGATCCCAAAATAATTAACACTTATTTCTCCCTCGTATGCTTGAAGAGAAATGATTTTGTGTTCATAAGTATTATAAATGTATTCTTTAAAGTGCTGATAATGATGAGCACTTTATTTAAGGCAACTCAACTACTTAATTGATCCAACTATATAATATTATTGAAATGTCATTACGGATAAATTTCCGTTTTTCATTTAAAAAATATTCACTTATTATTTTCTTACACATAAAATTTTCTCTCAATGGCATGATTTTTAAAAATAACTTTAAAAAAACTTTAAAGTGCTTAAATGCACTTTAAAGTCTTTTACTAAGTTTAATAAGTTTATACTCGAATTTCACATTACTATTCAATAAATTCGCTTTTGAGATTTCAAAATATTAGGTCAAAGAAATTCGATTTACATTTTTTAACAGGAAAACGTGTGACAATATTATTATTCACAGTTTGCATAAAATTGTTAACAATCTCCTTTTCTTATAGGATTTGCAAGAAGATACGTTTATTGAAAGTTTTCAAAAAATTTGCAGTATTATTCAATATTTCTAAAGAAATGTTAATACTCCTACTTACAATTTTGATAGGGTCTTCATAGATCTACATTAGCTTGTTTGCACATCTCACCCCACATAAACAGATTTGTACACATTTATTTCTGTGTATTATTCAGAAAGCAAAGATTTAAACATAAATTTGCTTTTTGGATTTGATGTAAACAATTTGACATAAATATGTTTACAGAAGTGACCTGATATAACACATGACCACACATCTATTTGCGGATCTGATAATCTACGAATAAGTGTGTCCGGACCACTTGCAGATCCTACAAGATTTATTCTCAAAAGCTGAAAGGGTATTTTTCCTAGCCAATATACATATATGTGTATCATCGTAGCGCAACGTTTGTGTCACTTGAATATCGTACAAATTTCCATATTTTTCAATTGGGTATCCTGGATAGCGTGAACAATTCCCTCGATTTATCAGTAGTTTTTCTTTATCCACTGAATCGCGATTTATCATAGAGCATCCTGATAGCTCAACGTCAATAAATGCAACAGGAGGAATCGTAAAAAGAGTTGCCGATAAAATGCTGCTTCTGTTTTGTTCAAAGTGACTCAAACGAGTTCATAATTTTTTTAAAGCGCCGCCTAATTAGGTTATGCAAATGCATCGTCCGGAGCTTTCGCAATAAACGTGCACTGTACTTTCAAATGTACCATATCGATGGAGCATATCCGCGGGGACTTGACATATAGTTCAATTAGCACCCGACACGGCCGACTGTTTACACAGTGTTGTTTCACATTCAATTGCACAGCGACCAGTTTTCACTCCTGCTCGTTTTTCTCGCGTGGAAAAATATGCTAAAAGCGACCTAGGAAATACCCGATCGTCTAGTTTCAACGATATTTGCTTTGGTAACTTATAGTCATTGTGCTCGATCCAACCGCACAGTTAACTAAAAAACTTTGTTTATAGTTATTTGTTTATCGTGAAAATTAAATTAAACATCACAAATCCTCAGTAACAAATCTATAAACAACGTATTATTGAAACTTATGAAGAGAATAATAAAATTGAAAATTTCAACTGTATAAAAATACGGCTAATTTAAGGAAAATTTTCTAAGCAGTAAACACGGGACTGTTTACAAAAAAAACGGACAAAAAGTAAACTACGTCTTTTAGTCTGTAAACAAAACAACACGTCGGATGAAAATAAAGAAAAAAATATAAATAATAGTAAACGGGTAAACAAACGAACTAATAAAAAAATACCCAATCCCCCCTTGAGTAAATAATTCAAAGCAAAACGATGAAATCAATCAAAACGATCGTGGACAAAACAAAGTGAAAAACCTGACTAAAATAAGCACTATGTCAACATTTAGCGAGCTTCATTTTTAGAGACAATACTGAAAGAAACATGGTTATGTTTATTATGGTTTATTAAATTTTGATCATGATATAATATTAATATTATCAAGATTCGGCCGATAATATGCGCGCTTAATTAATTCGCGTCGCTTGCTCTTTTCGTGAATTAAAATCTGTTTATTCAGGTTGACAGTTGCGAAGGTGGAATCGTTCCCACTTCCCGTGGTACATGAAATTGTGAAATGCATGACTGGTTAGGACGTTGTTTTCGTTATTGGACAGTAATTGGGTTGTATACAAATATGTTTTCAGAATTCGAGCAATATTCGATAATAATTTTTTTTTACTTTTAGACTGTGTAAAAAATCAATTAAGAGATGAATGCAACGAATTATTAACAAACAATACTAAACTGCAGAAAGATAAATTTGAACAAACAACTTGTTAGTTTTCTATAACAAAAGATCTTTCAAATTAAACGAAAACGAACAGTAATAATTACTTTTTTCAATAAATATAAGTTAAATGAATTATATATAAATTAAATATTAATTTTTTGTTTAAAAAAAGCAAAAGAGAGATTTAATAAAACGTAGTCACTAATTTTTAATCCTTTATACATAAGTATAATTATAATTACACGTTGCTTTTTTAACGACGTCATTAAATGTAGATATTTATTTATACGTGTAATTTAATTACAACAATATGTTTTTAATTGAGTAACCAAGATTAAAGACGAATTAAAATATAATTTATATTTTGTATAATAAATATTTAATTTAAATACTATATTTTGTATAATAAATATTTAATTTAAATACTATATTATTGTATAATAAACTTATATACTTTATTATGAATAAAGTTTATTCATATAATAAAGTATATAAGGAAAGATAAGAACTAAATCTTTTTACGAAGATGAATATTCTTAAGAAACTTAAAATATCGAAGCGTAATAACATTTTAATCAATATAAACAGAATTATTTTTTCAATAATTATATTCAATATCATCCCTACACTGTAACTCATTCTATATTATGATGGCATAATATTAATTTATTATTAATTTTATATTATTAAAAATATATTTTTTAACACGTCATTACCTTTTATATCATATTATTAAATAATGGAAAAAAATTTATAAGAATATATTTTAAGTCACGAATTTTTATTACGTAATTATTTTTTTAATATGACATCATTTATTTATATTCTGTTTGGAATATTATTGCTTTTTTACTAAATATATGCTATAACAGATAAAATGATAAGCTAATAGGGCGAATTATTGCTTGCATCTCATAAAATTTGCATGAATAGCTGTGAAATAAAAGTTCATATTTATTATGCGCAATGGTACATTTTAAATTAAACGTGTCATATTAACGTACTGTAAATGAGTTAAGATTTACTACATTTGTCTACCATATTTGTGTGTGTATGTATTGTGTGTCGCGTTTCATTTGATTAAAGTACAATGTAATTTACATAGAATTATTTAATATAAATGTTACTTGTGAAAATGTTGTTCATTTATTATAATATTGAATTAACATTTTTTTTCTTCAAATACAAACGACTGTTAGTACAATTTTAATTTCAATTGCTGTTTGATTAAATTTTTAAATTATTGTATGTAAAATATTTATTTAAATACTAATTTTAATAATCAAACAATATGCACATAAACTTGATCATTAAATATTAATAAAATAATAGATTTATAGCATCAAATAAGGTTTATACTTGAAATCCTTTTTTAATATTAATATCCAAATACATTTTTTGTGAATCTATAACATAAGAGAGAACAAAGAAGTTTTTTATTTATCTTATTAAGATACAATCCAATTACCACAAAAATAGTTTTTAAAAGCACACACACAGTTTAAACTATATTATACTTAAAAGTATAAAGTTGTGAACTGATCAAATAAGTTTTTCTGCCTGAGTCTTTACTTATGATAAGCAAATAAAAAATTCATTTGCCTTATGCTATTTTAAAGAGTCTCGACCTATAACAATAACCTTTTTTGAAAATTTTTCAAAACAAAATGAATTATATATATATACAGACAAATTTAAAAAGAAATAAATTAAAATATTATAGCATAAACTATTTTAATGTCAACAACACAAAAATAAAAAACTATAAAAATGAATTGTTTATACGCATCTATTAATCAAAATTTTAAATTAAATGCGTTAAATAATTACAAGATTTGAAAAATCTTATAACAGAAAAAAATTTATTCAATGAGACAAACCACGTATATTCAATTACTTTAAACTCATTTTGTATGTGTATTGACTCATTTAATGTTGCCTTTCAAAATATGATTCTCGCGATACTTGTCTCGCGTTGTTTCTCCTTGTTTCGCGTTCGCTTCGATGATACAAAAAATTCTGCGAAATAAATCTCGAAATCTGTGGAATGAGGCGCAATTAAAAACTAGGAACAATTAAGCGGCTTACATATTAATGACCAAAACCGAATTGCGTCGGAAATATGTGTAACGAAATTGCGACTCGAGTATAATTTGACGTTACGTAATATGTGTCAAGTGCATCGCTGTAGACAGTAGTCAAATGATGTCAGGCAAGGAGATTGAATTCCGTTATCGATAAAGTTATAAATGGGGAATTTCCAGTGGAAATTATACAGTCGGAAATCGCGCGCGATTCGACCCGACTAACTAACTGGATAATATGTTTAGAAGGATGATTGCCGTTAAAAAATAATGCCGCCTATCCTTCGATCTTTCCTCGCGGAGTTCGATTCGCCAGCGAAGATATTATCGAGTATTCTTTGTTTATTGGCCGTGTAATCCATCGCTTATATAAAGCGACGAGGTTTTTTCCTTCATTTTCTTGAATAATTTCGCTGGCCGTGTGTGTTCAAGAATTCCCATTGTTAAATTATTATTACGACGGAGGAGAAAAAAATATTAAATTCAGACACTCTTTATTCCGCCGCCTTTATGCACCATTCCGCATTTAGTCTATGACTGAACCCATTATTATTTTAATATAAAAAAAAGAATATAAATCACAAGTGTAATTGATATGTGAGCTTACAATAATGGAAAAACGAAGTTGACGGAAATAAAAAGGAAAAATAAAAAAAATTAGTGCGAGACGGAAATTTGAAATCTACCGTACACTGTAAACCATGCAAAAAATCGGGAACATTTTTCAGTCGAATATAATGTGTTCAATTATGCGCGTCATAAATAATTTGCATTTTTACTTCTTGGGGTATATCAGTTTTATTGTGTCGCTATCGTAATTAAATTTACGTCAGAAAAACGTCGTTTGTTTATATATTAATAGTCCTGCGATCGATAATAATTTATTTTAAAAATTAACGACTAGTTATTCTCTGTGAAAAATAGTGCGAGTAATAAGAATAAATAATTTCTATTTATACAATGTTTTCGCGAATTTTGAGTTTCGTAAATTTTATTGTGCGGTACGCGTTTGTTTATTACGATGTTTTTTTTGTTATTCAAAAGGGATTACGAGTTGTCATATTAAATTTTGGGTTTTCGTATTTGTTTAGTTTTTAGTTTTGTCATATATATGTATATTATAGTGGATGAATTTGTATAGCGAAATTAATTTTTTGTGCAAATATTTGCTAAGCAATTAACCACTGGATATTTGTGTTGAAATGTGGTATAAAACATTATCACGTCTAATCAAACTCGCTGTAAAAGAATTATTCCAGTAGACGAGGCACGGCCGAAAATAAAACGATTTATCAATGTCCGGGTACAAATCGGGAACGTCAATATCTCGTGATTTGCAATCGTTTTCGAAACGTGTGGTCGCCAGCCGCATAATTTTACATTATTATGCATGATTTTGCACTATTTTACTTGATTACATTTTTCAATTTATTGCAACAATATAACTATATCGATAAAACTTGAAAATCATATCAATTTTATTCATTTTTATTGTTTTTGTAGATTTTGCATTTGCATATAATTATTTATTTCTTACTTATGCGTTTTAAAATCGTTTCTTGTGTAAGTGTGTGCTTTATATTTGTTAATTTAATTCGTTTTGATATAATAGGATAAATGGATAACGCACGATTTATGAGAGATGTCGAGTTTTTGAATTAACATACTACAGAAACATAAATTTTTCAATCCCTTTATTTTTCCTAATTTTATCCTAACTGGCTGGCATTGGGAATTTGAAACTTTATTATTCAATGTTCAGCGCCAATGTTTTCTACCTATAACTCATTGCTGTTCAGCTGCGAGTAAACCACAACGTAAAATTCACTATTAGCTTTATAAAGTTTACCGCACTCGCGAAATCATTTACAATTTGTATCATAAAACTCGTAATCTGGATTATAAATTATACCACACCTTATTCACGCCAACTTTACCAGTTTCGTCTAAAATTTACAATTTACCGTGTTTTACATACAAAATTTTTGTTTCATACAATTTCAATTGCGACTGAACTTTTAAATGGGAGATTGCATATTCTAAGGCGTTTTAAAAGGTAAATCTCCTAAAAATGTAAACTGAACCTTCATGAAATTTCTATCTACTATCTCGGTGTGTTCGTGTGTAAAACTGTTCATTCGGACCAGCCACTTTATGTATTATTTTTAGTGAATCAAATTTTTTTCAGTTTTAAAGCATTCTGGGTTTCAAGTGAATTAATTTCTCCAATTTGAAAAACTTTTCTTTATTCCAGCATTATCTAATAAATATTGCTTTCTCGTTCGTGTAACCATCCCTCTGCGCGTTCCCGCACACACATTCATCGATTATACCTCTTCTCTTTCTTCTAAATCTGCACGTGAAAATAGTGTTTACGTTACAATATCCTCCAAATCGGAAGTATCTCTCCAAAGTCAGCGATACGTTTTCGCGTATACATTAGACACACCTACCGTCCTCTCGTATACACATACATACACACATGAACACGCATAAACACACACTCATACTCGATCGCGTTAAAGCTCTCGAAAAATACACCGCGACCTCTTTACCCAGATATCTGAAATGTTTGTATTTGAATAGCGCCCTAAGTATACGTTCGAGAAATTTCCACCAAGTGTCGCAAACAAAGGCCAAACGTGGCATAAATTGACTTCGACGAGTTCGTCGCGTACCTCTTCGGTTAAATAGAAATAAAAGGGTGCCATTGTAGCGCTCTTTCCGACGGGTTTATCTCCGAGACGAACGGGGATGAGAAAACAGACAGCGGCACACATTGTCTCGTTGCATCCTTGTCTGTGCTACAGCAAAGAGCGAGACAGACGCGCAGGGTACGCAGTAACCGTCTTTGTCGGACGCACGGGTCGAACAAGGAGGCTGACACTCGGCAAAATTATCGGCTCTGGCAGCGTGTAACCCAGTTTCGCATCGGAGAACGCACGTGGCGAACAAATGGGCATGCCTACCACATATCTGGCTC
>JABFPK010000089.1:0-18003 GCA_022817445.1 Habroteleia sp. ZL-2020
ATATTTAAATGTATTCACGACATTGTATAAATACATGTTTATTATAGTATATATTGCAATTTGCATAACATACATCTAAATTAATAACAAAAATGGTACTTTCTGATAGAAAATTTTTCTCAGTGTATAAATGATGATCCGATCGATGGAAATTTAAATCCTAATTTAATATTGTCAAGTGCAATTATAATAATAATAATAATAATAATAATAATATAATAAAAAATATAAAATAATTTATTGAAACTAAAAAAATAAAAATAATGAAAATTCTTTTTCCTTGTTCTGTATAAACTTGACAACTGTAATAGTTAATTTCATAAATAATAACAATTACTGTTATATACTACTGTTATTATTTTTCTTCCCCATTATTTTATATCTTTAACTATCAACCTATCACAGCATGGCTTACATTTCAAGTAGACTCCGTTCGAACACTAGTCCCCCTTGTAGAAACCATACCTTCAATTAGCTCGTACTCCACGCGCAGACGCGTAGTTATAATTAAAGACGCTGCTCATTAAATAGATTTTAGTGGCCTTCGAAACTTTAGTGGTCGCGTCTTCGTTAATTGCCCGACTACCAGCTTAATTTTTGATCGTTAACCCGACTCATTTTATGGTTTGCAAACATCCGGGCTGAAACATTTACTGGCATTTGAAGGCGCTTAGATGGGGCAATTTTTAATGCAAAGTAATGCGCAAAAATATTTGCGATCTTTTGGTACCGGAGCAGTATTTTAAGTGGTACCAAACGATAATTTCGAGTTAAAACAGTCTCGTTGAATATTTTTGGTTATAATTTTGATTTTAACGATCTTCCAATCAAAATTAAGTTTTTTTATTTTATTTATTGATTTGTGGAAATTTATATTATTTATTAATTTATTTGTGATTTTATATTGAACGAATATTATTTTTAATGAAAGAATCATAGTAAATTCCAATGTTACATGTGTATAAAATCATACGTACAAAAAAAGAATTCTATATAAATTTACTAACTTATTTAGTTGTCAATGTGAAGATATTGTTTACCAATAATATAGAAAATACTTTCTTAAATAGTACAACAAATCTTTATGTTGATAAATAAGAACATGAAAGCTTTTACATTTTACAATTTTAGGTAGTAATTACTTTTTTGCCGTGTACATAATCTTGAAAAAACTCGAGTAGCGTATTTTTTAATTAATTCATCATAATAATTAAATATTAAATTTAATTTGAATTTTTATTGAGCACCTTATGGTCGCAATGGGATTTTTTATATTTTGGGAAAAATTTGCCTTTCCTATATCTTATTTTTAATGATGATATATTATTAAATGTTAATTATTGAATCATTAATAATTACTCTTATATATATATATAATTATTGTATAAGATTGTTTAATCAATTATGCAAATTTATTGTTTTTTTTGTAGTGATCAGTGTAATGTTCAATGTACTCATGAATTGGTGATCTTCGAAGTAGCCTTATTTATTGGGTCTAAGTCTTAATTGGGTTCAGCATTTTAAAAGGTAAGAATTTTATTTTCATTGTTTATCATATTGCAATTAACATAATATAAATATATTCAATATAAAGTATTCAATTATATACGTAAGATAAACATATAGTCACTATTCCATGAATATATTATATAATCTATATAAATAATTTAAATTAAAATACGCGATAACATTCAACGTGAAATTTTGTATACTTATTGTTGATCCTTGTGCGTATCGCGCAGAATTAATTTATTATTTAAGATTTAAAGACCACTTGCAATCACAAAAATATGGTCTATAATCAATTTGTCCAAAGTTTATACGTAGGTTTATCATAGAAACTAAATTGTTATGTAAATTGTTATTATTATTTAATACTGCATGCATGGGATACACGACTTTCAGTTTTACATAAGTGAACCATAAATGGACCATACATAAAAGATACTTTTGCACAATTAAATTTCAATTTCGCTATATATATAATTTGATATCAGATCGGACGCACGATCGACCTGTTATTTTGCGGCAAAGAAAACCTATCGGCAACGGTTTTCCACGTTCGATCGGTTACTATACTCGATTCGTAACTAGTAGCCGGCACCGCCCATTATGTAACGGGATGATATTTTTGCGAGCGAATAAAGCTTTCGTCCGAAACCGGATTTACGAGGTTTCGCGTGAATCGGCGAAGATTTTCACAATATTCGACAATTTTTCAATTGGTTAAATTGGATTTGATATTTGAAATCAGTCAAAGTATAATAATACTGCTTAAGATTTATCGATACGAGCAAAAAGAGTAAAAATATCGATCCAAATATATTGGTATTTTCCTTTTTAGTCAAATAAATCGCTTAAATATATTGATTTATCGTATCGCGATTTACATCGAGTTATTTCGAGATCTGATGTATAACGATTTTGATTCCATGTTATTAATAATAATCAATATTGATTTGGACAAGTGGCACTTCCTAACAATCAAAAAATTTGGTTAAATATATGAAGATTGAAGTATATAATATCAAATTTGATCGAGTTTGTTACCGTATAAATTGTCAATAACAATCGATATTAATAAATCGATATTGACAAACGACCATCAAATTCTTGTAATTGACGTTTATCGATTTTTATCGAGATATCTTTCTCAAGATCGATTAATGTATAGTGATTTTGATTTTAAATTATCGATAATAATCGATATTGATTTAGATTTATTGACACGACCCGATGTTGGCATCGATCGATATCCATCGACGTCACTTCCAGTGTATCGTTATATTCTGATTTTTACAAATATATATTTACTATAAAAAAAGAAAGCATTTTCAATAATTTTATTGTAACACAAAAGTTCTCTTAAGGTGTTTTTTGATTTTTATCACACTGACTTCAATAAATGTGAAATCAGTATTAGTTACCCAACCATAATTGTCCGAAAATAACTATAAGCCCAGACATCGTTCTTGGGTTCTAATATTTGTTTACTTGCGAATGAAGTAAACCCGCTTCAAAGTAATTGCTCTAAAATTACCGCAGAAAGATGACATATGAATGGCGTGAATAATATAGGCAAGCATCTTCCTCACTTATTTAGTCCCGTTGGTAATGGCGGGCTTTGTGAGCCACCTTCTAGTAGGTTCGTGGATTCCCGGTCTCGTATCTACTTGCAGCGTTTTGAGTCGTGGGAAGTGGGACTTCAAAGAAATTAACTCCGAGTTAGACGGTCATGGAATAGCGAATGAGAATACTTTATTTAACGAAAATCATTTCGTTATAACGTATAATTATAATTCATAAACTTTATACCAGCAGAATATTAATTTCGCGATTTACCGTTCTTGTACGGTAATATATAATTGTCACTCAGTGGTCGAGACTTTTGAATGATGATGCATGGACAAAGATAAACTAATGAAAAAGAAATAAATGCAAATTTCAATGTTGACGTAATAAATCAAAACTAAAGGAAGAAAACGAAAGGTTAGGATTTTGTTTACGGGGAATCCATTACCCACAAACACATAAATAAAAATAGTCTGCGGGTCTTATTTGTTTACAACACATTTGTTTACAAATAAACATGACCTTCACTTAGTAATAGCGGGAGTAACCGAAAATAACACCCTTTTTTTCTTTATTTACAAACTTTAATTAACAAACAAAGAACGTAAACAAAGTCGTAGTTTTAATTTCTTGTTTCTGTTAATTTTTGTTTTTGTTTCACGTTGCCACATTATTACTTCGTTTCAAAGATTTAATGAAAAGCAGAAAATCGTATGGCGAATGCGTTTAGAAAAAAACACTACTCTGTTATTCTTCCTTGAATAACAAACAATAAATAAAAATAGTTTACAACACATTTGTTTACAAATAAACATGACCTTCACTCAGTAATAGCTGGAGTGACAAAAAATAACACTCTATTTTCTTTATTTACAAACATTAATTAACAAACAAAGAACGTAAACAAAGGTCGTAGCATTCATTTCTTGTCTCTGTTAATTTTTGTTTTTGTTTCACGCTGCTACATTATTACTTCGTTTCAAAGATTTAATGAACAGCAGAAAACCGTATGGCGACTGCGTATAGAAAAAAAACACTACTTTGTTATTCTTCCTTGCGGAAGGGAACCTGTTCGCGAGTGACGTAACGACGATTAAGAAGGCTTTTTGGCGTAATTACATAAAATAGAAATGTCAAAAGATCGTCTGTTCATTATTGAATGAGGGAAACAATTGACGCCACGGTGGACGTAGGATGTTCCAGCAGTGGTACTTGGCGCAGCGTTGTCGCTGTATAAGGAGACAATGACAAAGAAGACGAGAACGTCGACACGACGGCAGCTCGAAAACAATGGCTTTTCCCATTCGCACAAACCAAACAATGGATCACGTGCTCGGGCGAGGTGCACATGCGCGTGTTAGCGATGTGCACCGTGTTTCGTTCCACATAAATAGAAATTCATGCGCACGGATCCTTTCCTCGCGACAACGGTAAATCTACGCCAATGATCGCTTCTCGCTATCTGAACATACAATCGTTTGCCACGAATTTGCACATGATTGCACGAATACCGGGATACACACAAATCTGACATTAGCATATTTTCCGCGTACAAGCCGAGGTGTTTATGAAGATGTTTATCTCGGGGTGATAGCGCACCTTACATAAGAGACGGACTTTCGCGAAATATTTTACTTGTCTGCATATATTACATAAACGATTGTTTGTTTACTTCCGTCTTTACAAAAAAGTCCTTGCTTAACTTTACGATCCATCGAAAATAAAATTTCTTTCTCACCCCGTGAAGATAAAACAATTGTTACATGTTTGGGTGTAAAATAAAATAATAATTACATAAACAATTATAATTGTTTATGTTTTTTGATATATAAATAAACTGAAATTGGGTTTAGTAATTTTTATTTTAATTGTACTTTCTTGAGCTGTAACCTTAAAGTGTTCGGTTTTCTTGGTTAAAGTATTTGCTTTCTTGCATGAGTGATTGCTTATAGGTGTAATATATTTGTTTATCGTTGACATGTAAACAAATAAATAAACAAAACTGTTAAATGTTTATTTACTTTTTCTACCAAAACAAAGGTCTTCCGTGGTGACGCTCAACTGTAAATTTGCGTAATATTTTTTGCGTTTCTCTTCATTTCTCGTTGGTCACATCATTTTATGCCTTCTCTGTTCAATTTTTGTTGGGTCTAACGACACATTTGTACAAATTTTTATTTAAGGAGTATTCGCTTTACATTTTTACGACACCTTGCCACCCAAGTGGATGTAAAACGCCGATTTATTGAATTGGGAAATGAATGAAATGCACGCGAGAAAACGCAACAATCAAGCGCAATATAAATTAACATGTCAGTCGTTCCTCGTTTAAAATAACAAAAAAAAAGTAGTAATGGCGCTCGCGCAAATGTAACGGATGATCATTTGAATAGTTCCTTTTAACGATAAGGCCATTACGCTAACAACTTGTCGAAACTGAAATTTATTACCGAGTATTGTGTACAGTTATTCTCACTTATTACGTGACTTTATTTGTCATATAATTTGTCAATTTTACGGTCATTGTTAATAAAACGTCTTATTATTAACAAATACGATTGCGTAGCTCTTTTTCGTACGCGTAGGCAACTTTAACCCCGAACAACATCATTGGCACCTTTGGAGTTATTTATGGGCAAAAAGTATCTTTTCTTACGAAAAATAGTGAAAGTTCGTAGTCTGCGGTAAGTTCGTTGTTTTTTACAACTATAAATCAAAACAAAACAATTTTTGTTTATTTTTTAATCGACAAAAATTGAGAAATCTTTTTTAATTTATAATAATTTTATTTAATTTGTTTAAAAACGGGTTATGTCAATATGTTAGTTATGCTTATTTCATTACGATCCTTTGATATAAATATAAACAAAAATAATCGGCATTGTTTAAAGAATTAAAAATAAAATTATTTATAATAATATTTTCATTTTTTTACAGTTTATTTCCATGCATAGGTAAGTAATAATCACAATGAGTAAAACGAGTTCGATATCATTCTGAAATTGATGAATATTAACACCTTGTTAAGGCGATCAGCATTAATTATAATTCTCAATGAATTCGAATCGGTTCGATTAAAAGTGCGGTTAGGAAATATGTTTGCGCGACCTCTATTCCGACCGTGACAAAAAAACATTGTTTTCATAACGATCGAGATCGTGTTAATTTGCGTTGTTTAACAATCATTCGAAAATAAATAAACAAACAATCGAAATTCCCTTCGACTTGTGCAACGCCGAGGTATTAGATGTCGCCTATCGCTGTTTACGTCGGCCATTTTTCATAAATAAAGTCTTGACAGTTAATTTTTGTTGCAACATTGTGGCGTACGGGAGTCATATTTCACCAGAGCTAATAAAAAGTTCATCAACGCCGTTCCATCCGGCGTCATTAACATACAAATTAACGCCGGTAAACGTTCAGATGACGCAGTTGCAACATGCGGCGATATTTATGAACACTCGAGGAGGGTCAATAATCGTTAATTTTAAAAACATTCATTGAAAATTGGGGACACATTTGTAAACTTATTAGTGGACTTGATTAAATTCCTTTTCAATCGCATATAGACTTTTGTTGGCACTTGCTAATAAAATGCGGTCGTTTATGGACCAATACCAATTAATTATAGGATACGTTTTATTAGGAATGATTTACATATAGAATATATACCAATAAATTATAGGGTAAATAATTTCTTATAATTGCATTACACATGGGTACGTTGTGCTTGGTAGTCCATACGGGTTTCGCATAGTCCTTGCTCAATCGTTTTAAAATTTTCGTTGATTTTTGTAAATGCATCGATTGATGTTAAAATGCTTATATTATTTGCAGGTTGATAAAATTATGTTCGTAAAAAAGTGAATCAATCTGATAACTATTTATAATTATTTTTTTGACGCAAGATATGAACCAGTTAAGGCGGGAGTTCAAGCGTTAATTACTAGATTAGAGTTATTGCAAATATATTTCTTATGAAAACTTAAAAATTTAGTTTGAAATAATCACACGATTCTACCATTCTGGCAAAATATTTTTTTTACAAAAGATACATTTTTTGTCGTTGTTACTGTAAGTACGGAACTAGTTTTTGAGGTGTAAATTAAGAAAAATTACATCATTAAAACCAATTTTTTATTAAATATAGTATTCTCCCATTAATTAAGAATTGTCTGAATATTTACTTAATAACTAATTCAATAACAAAAAAATAATATTTACAAACATCCTAACTCTGTTGAAGCAGACTTGCGTTACCCCCTTAAATTTAAAAATGTGGTTCATATATGTTAACCACTTTAAATTTTATTAATTTTGAGATCTGTGTTGCTTTCATCTATGCAGAAGATAAATAAGAATAGTTTAAACCTTATACTGAAAAATAAGTGGTCCATATTTGGACCACTTATAATATATAAAAAAAAATTTGTCTATTCGAAACAAGTAAATTCATTATTAATCTCTGAAGTTTGCATAGCGTTATGGGACAAATCGCGATGGAAAAATGCAGTCTCGGCAAGTTATATTTAGAGACAGTTAGACGTTGCCGTGTACAGTAGTAGATGGGGTAGAAGGGTGGCTTCGTAGCACGCGCCTTCGGAAACACATTCTGCTCAGGACAAGGCAAGAGTGGAATTTAACGAGTTCTTATAAACCGACGTGACTCTGACAATGTTTCATGAGCTATTTGTAATTTGACAGGAAGCAATCAATTATTCGCTGAGATCGGAAAGGCTCTAATAGGAAATTTAGGGATTCGGATTTTTATATTCGGAAATTGCGGTTCACTTACCGGCTTCGTTATACCGTTAGTTGGACCGTTTTTTTTTATTCTTTATTTTTTTATTGATGAATTTCAAGGGTTCTGCAAAACGTCGATTGGGAATTTTAATTAAGGAAGTTCGGTTGCTCAGTTATGATGCAAATTCAATGGAATTTCTTATAAATTTTGAAATGGAAAAAAGATTTTAAGTATCAATTTTACGAATATTTTTTTAAATATAATATTATTATTCTTATTTTTAATTTGATTTACTGAAATAACTTATTTGGAAATCAGTAATTGGTGTAAATGATTTTTTTTATTTTTGATGTTTACATCATAACATCAAAGAGGCTATTGGAAAAAAATGCATGTTTACTGCATATTTATGCAATTACAACGAAAACTTATTTTCTTTTGTGCTTTTGATCCGTGATAACATTTCTTGAGATATATATCTTACAATGATACTCGAGAAATTTCTTAAATTGAATAGCTCGGAAATTAAATTATATCAACATTCGAATTAATAAACCATTAATTATTCCAATGCATCCATTCAAAGAAAACGGACATTGATATATAGATGCATCATCCAATATTCATCGATTTTCTAACGTAACCTATTTCAGGAATATATGTCGAGTAATAATAAAAATAAAAAATAATAATAATACAAAGATAAATAAAAGGAAAAAATATCGTATAAGAAAAAAAGAAATCCTTTCTTCCACCTACAAAAGACAGGCTTTATTTGACCATTAAAAAATACCAGAACAATGATGAACGAAAACTTTTATTTCTCACATCAAAAAGGGAAATGCATTTTAAAGGGTATAAAGAAAATGACATGATTTAACTTTTCCATTAAGTAAGTAATATAAATTGAAAATAATTATGTATGAAACGAATATCCATAATATAATTCAGACACATCATCAATTATTAATGACGTCAAATTACGCAAAAAATTAAAAATTATAAAAAAGTAAAACGTTAAAGTTGATGTTATGTCTTTGATGTATCTTTATTGATAAAAAGAAATTAATTTTTAAATAATATATATTACCGATACAGTTGTGTGTTCAACTTTTTCTTTCCGTTTTTTATTTCGTAGTGTTATATAAGAAATAAGAGTTATGCATTTCTCAAAAGCAGATTTTATTAAAATCGCAGTATTTATCTTTTGATTAATGGATTATAATCAATCAATTTTAATTGAAACATCGAATTAGATATAATTGATCCATATTTTACAATCAATGATTTCATCTCTCAATACTCCAAAATTTTACTTTATAGTTATTATTAACATATACATAAATTGTTTCGAATACAATTCCGTAACATATATTTAAATATAAATAAAAATATAATTTTATAACAAAAAATAGGTCAGTGTAGTACAATAATAGGGAAGGAGCTTTTTTTGTACACTTGGCGCGAGACGCTATCGTATCGCTTGACATATTTTTATTGTATCTGACCTATAAATATTTAGTTATATGAAATACCTTAAAATTTATAACGGAATTTTAATAAAAAATCATTATTGCAATTATTTAGAGTAAAACTTATTATATAAAACGCAGGTAAAACATTTTTATTTTTTTTAAATTAATGTATATTTTATCAATGCATTTATATACAATTTTATATTTATTTTATATTTAATTTAACTTCATTTTCATTTTTGATTTATTTCATATTTATACATAAACATTCTAGAAATATATAGTAACATTTAGTTCGCACTTACTAAAATGACAATAACTTTACAAAAATGTATAATAGTAAACTTATATATGTTTTAAAAGGTCAATGTTCAAGCTTTAGTTACGTCTAGTCCTATTTCTTCGTTCATGCCTGAGTTAGAAATGACAAGCGTTTGAAAGATGAGTGAAAACGTAAAAAAATGAATTTTCAAAAATAGCATTATTCTGAACAGACGCAAGGAAATTTAATGTAACTGACGAGGTTTGAAAGCTTATTTTGTATACTTTCGAAGGCTCTTTATCAACCTTTATGTACATATATGGGAGGAAAGATATGAAAGCTTGAACTAACACGTCTCTCACATTGACACGGCGTTCTCAAACTTTCCGGCGGTAATGTTTATTTATACACAGTTTGAACTATTTTCAGAAACGCAACGATTTGCAAAAATATTTTAAAAATATTCTCAAAATATTTTGCGTTATTAGCGTCTATATATACGCATGCCGAATTAGACACCACCATTTTTCAATCGATACACTTCGGCAGGAATTTAATTTTTCATCGATAAGCATCAAAATTTACTGTTGAACATTTCGTAATCATTATATCAAAACGGACGTATCGCAGCCGATATATCCAAAATCATAAACAAAATTTACACTTCGATTAGCCTATCGAATCCGACAAATGCTGATCAAACAAAATATTCGATAAATTTTATCCGACATCTCGAAACTCGCGAACAAACGCGTACGCTTATCGATCAATATATCGAATTCACATAAATCGATTAATATATTTAATTCGAGCGAAAATCATTCATATTTATAAGTGAAATCCATTTTCGGCTTTAAAAGTTAAAAAGTCGTTAAAAAACGGACGCTTTATAAAAAATGTCGAGTGGGAAAAGAAAAACAAAGTTGGGAAAGGAGGAGAGAAGAAAACATTCCCAAGGATCGAAAATAAAACAACGTATCTGACCCGCGAGACGTATTTGTATCGATCACTGCGTTATTAATCGTCGTTTGTATTCGGCCTGTCAAGCTCTGCGCTTATTTGACAGACGCGTTACGAGTATCCAGATAGAGCGGTGGAAAAATAGCGGAGGGCATGTGTAACGCGCGTGGGAGTGACCCACGTGGACTCGTATTCACCGGAGGAGTTGGGAGCCGCATTCCAAGTGGCGTCTGTCGCCAAGAGTGGCTCTCAGTCGGGCATCAACTTTTGCTCCGAGCCACCGGCAATCGAGTTAGCGTGGCTTTGCAGCGAAATACGCGCTCGAACAATTATGAATTTGCAATTTTAATAGGCGCCACGTTTTATGCAGAGTCGCATTAATTGCAATTGTAATTTTAAGATTGATTACGCAGACTCGAGCGCCGAACAACTTAGCGCTCGATCAGCGTGGAATAATTATTGAATTGGCGAGCTAAGCTTGCGTCTAGCCATTTTTTACGTTGGCTTTATCCGCCACGATACAGCTGTATTACATTAAATTAGTCGAGTGACACGAAACGCTTTTTCTATTTTAAAACTATGGAAATATATACAGCAGTTTGTTGGATAAACAATTCTTAAAAAAACAACACTTGGTATTTGATAAAAATATCAATTTATATAAATCTTTAATTGCATTTTGGTTCAATTAATGTAAATTTAATTGCTTAATAAAATTGAGAGCATTTCGTCGTTTATTAATAGTAGAATATAATATTTCAATTTGAAAATAACCAAAACTAAAAAAATTAAGTTTATTTTGATAACTCTTTATGTAAACAATCATTTGTTTCTCTTGGATGATATAAATATTTATGTAAGAATTTTTGTAAACAAAATAAATTTCATATCGTCAAGATCAAATAAATATTTTTATACGGTGCTTTTCTAATTTATCGTGAAAGGCTAATTAATTAATTTATTATTTTGATACTGATAGCATGATTTTCGCGTTTATTTTGCTGTAGATTACGTCAATAACAAAAGAGTATCTGAATTGCACATTTCGCATTGTTAGTACATATTTCATGTTGTGATTTATACAATTACGATACAATTCAAACGCGGTTTCGACATGAGAATTTATCTGAAATCTCGATAGCATTCCACTTTTGCTTTCCGCCGTCTAAAAATATCATCGACCACATTTCAAACGGCCCGGTCGGCACTTCTAATTGGAAATTAGCCGTGGAAAACGAGTGGATGAAATTGATGGCTGTTTATTAAAACGCAATTTCTCATTCGTCGGAATGACATAATAAATGACAGTTGGTGGATCACTAACTACACCGATTTGGAGAAGAGGCGTAAAAATTCACGGTCTCCGCGCGGGCTGGAGATTGATGAATTGACTAAGTAAACGACGAACTTTGTTTAATCATTCGTTTATCATCCATTACGTACCTAATATGCAGTCAGGTTTTATCGATTAAATGCGTTGTCATCGCCTTGACGAAGTTCAACCGTGTCGTAATTAAAAGCAAAATTGTATCGGAAATAATTTGATTTTCAATTACATTTTTGTTTTTCATTCATTATGGTATAATAAATATATTTTTATCGATTTAAAATAGAAAATATTAAAATTGACGTAATGATAAAATGTAAACATTTTAGATACTATATATATGGGAATTATATATATTATATATTGATATATATTGAAAGTATTCCAATAAAATGTTTTAGTCAGCAAAATAATTGGACAAAAATAACTGGTCTGATTAGAAAAGTGCTAATCTGGGTTAAGCCGAGGGTCCAAACTGGGTTATTTTATATTTATATATGATATGAACTATTAGGGAGAATTTTTTGATGACCTATAAAGGAGCAATACGTGGTTATTGAAGAATTTATGTGGGTATGTCGTTGCTAAAATGTGGGCCAAATTTGGGCGATGCTTGGTTAAATATTAGTATGTAATGACCACAATACTGGACCACCATGGATTTGACCTGAATTCAGGGGATCTAGGGTAGTCACAGTACATATTTTTATTCAGACAAAAATTTGGGGAATGAAATATATAACAAAAAACTTTGACATAATCAGAAACACATATTTTTTAAATGATTAGAATTAGGTTTTTTATTGTGATGCCAGAATTGAGGGAAACATTCTAGCTAAGAAATTAGTCTACAACTATCGATTTTACAAAATATCTTGTCAAAATTTGGACTTGATATAGCACTTTGCAAAATCATTGAAAGTTAAAATAACGGAATAAGTAATCAAATTTTAATTGTTAAATTAATTTCAAAAGTTTCGTTTATTTAAATGGCAACTCAGATGCGAGATTAGACGGGTAAAAAGCATCGAGCTTTTCATATCTTGAATCTTGGCTCTTCATTGTCGGGGAATGCATTTTATCGTATTACGAATTTTTCTAGGCGAACAAAAACGAACATGCAAAGTTCGCTCAAAGCAATATCTTAACGCGATTTTTCTTAAATCGCAAGAATCGTCCCATTCTTTTGCAACGCTCAGTGGAAAGCGAGATGTATCGCACCGAAGCGCGCAGGTTGAAAAATCAACGTTATCTGTGCCGTTTACTTGTATATCAGGTGTTCAGAAAATAACGCACCCCAACAGTTAACAAAGTGCAAGCAATTTTATTGTATTTAGAAGAAATGATGCTAGAGATTATATAATTATAAGAATTACAATGTACGGGAATTTGCATTTGCAAATTATTTTGATCTATTACGTTAACCCATTGCTCCAGAAAATTATTTCTCACCTAACTAAAATAAAGCATTTTGAATATAATTCCCGCTTCTTTAATAATTTGAACATACAATTTAATATGATACTTTAATAATAACATAAAACGTTTTGTATAAAAAGATCTTGATTACCGAAAGGATAAATTCAACATTTTTTAGGTTATAAAATATTACTATATTAATACTAATTATTCTGCATTGCCTTTCATATTTTTAACCATTAAAAATATTGTAGAATTAATCCTGGCTTATAAGATCTCAGATAATTATAACTTATACGCGGTTTCGAGGGAAATGAAACCATATAATAAAATTGCACACCTCTAACAATACCTGAAACCATTAGAAACGTCTTCTTTTAATTCGAGCGTACAAAAAATATCGTTCAGTATTGTCAGGGTTTTTAACACAGAAATTTCATTTGATGATTATTCAGGTAAATGGAGTAAAAAGGTACGAAATAATCTAGCCGCAAATTTGATGTTCTTACGATAATATTGAAAAATTGTCTTATTTATAATTGAATCTGGCCCTCGCAGTCTATATTTCATATTCTCGGGCCGTCGACGTTATCTGGCTTAAAGCTATTATCCACAGTGTGCAATTACAGCGGGCGCCACTATATTGCCGGCGCTAGAGATACAAGTACGAGTGGGCGCCACCGTAGCGATAGCGTTTAAGTGGCGCTAGAGTGGGCGCCATCTTTACAAGAAAAAGGCGGCGAATTCATTATTCATATTCCTGGCGAAAAACAGTTCGCGCGCGAAAAAAGGCGCCGTTTGAACGACCGCTGACAGCGCCATCTACGCCACAACTGCGCGGCGAACTAGTCGCACACCCTGTATGCGAAAAAATGCGCAGTCTATAGTCCCGCCATCTGCATCGACAACCCCCACAGATTCCAAGATACGAATCCGGTTTCAGAGCTAGTATAATCCACTGTCCATTGCCAATAAAAATGGACGTGCCTCTTCCATTACGAGATAGAGTCGTTACACAGCTGCCGTTTAAGAGCGGACCTTGGGGTGTATCGAGTTGAGAATTATGACGAACGATACGTGATGACGATTCGGAATCTTCGACGACATTATTCCCGATACGACTGCAGCGCCAACGTCGATCAAGATCCCACGTTACCGAACGATAGTTTATTTTTTCGCCGCGTCCTTTACGCTTCGTGATTTTATCCTTACGATGCTTTAAAAGGCGGATCCAGTGCTACGCTGTTCCCTGATCTATAACGACAGTAACTCTGCAAAAATCAATATTCCCGCATAAAAACCTGGCAAATTAATTAAAGATATGCATTTTTTTCTCGGAACAAGACAACATTTTTACGCCAAATGGATTATAGTTTTATTTTTTAGATGTTAATAGTGTCATCAAGAATTAAGATTGTTTGAAATTCTTTTAAAACGTGACTAAGTAGAAACACGTTTAAGTAATTAAATGGTTTTTTTTTCGTTGCAAAAACTGCGGCGAATTGCAAAATTTATTTGGAGAATGCTGAAAAGGTGAATCACACTTGAGTAAATGGTAAGGTTATTTTGGGGGTCAGAAAATGGCGTAAATTTTATATAATTGCGATTTGTTTATAACTCTCATAAACCGCATTAAATGCGTTTTGCTTTGTTCCAGTGAACAAAATTGGATTTCGAGGCAAAAACGCGAACTTCGATGAAATTTTCCACTGAATTATGTAACGATTTCTTCGTGACTGCAGACAATTTGGTGGTTTGGCGCGCCTAAAGTTCGCCATTATACGTAGGTGCGGATACGATTTCGACACTAATGGTGAAAGTATTATAGTTTTCGCATATATTTAATACGCGCTTATTGTTGTGTCCGCACGTAGGTATACATTACGCATTGAATACTCGAAAGATTATCGCAATCGCGTAAGAAAGTGCCAGTATTTCTTACAAATATATTCCTGGCCCCGTTGGGAATGGCCAAGTTTGAGCCTTTTGAAAATCGAACGTCCCTATTGTTGAATGCGTTCCGCTTGGACAAAAAATTCGAACGCTTAATTGCCGCGCGACAAAGATCGCAGCTCGATCTAAATTGAGTGTCTGCCTGGTAGAAAGTGGTTCCCCTAGGTGGCGCACGTGAAAAATGACCGTCTCGCGGCCGCTAATGTGTTATCCGTTGTGGAAGTTTAATGGTGTCGAGGGAATGTTGGCGGCAGGTAGAACGTGTTGGCCATTTTTTTACGGCGAAAAGTGTCGTGTACGTTCATGATGTATAGAGACACGATGAAACTACGGCATGGATTATCTTCATCGCGAGTTGTTGATGTTAGTTGCGAGAAGGGCACGTAGTTTGTGCAAGATCGCGAGAATTTCCGGAAGTGTCGCGCTTGGACACAGGCATTCGAGACTTTAAGTCTCTATTCAGATGATGGATAAGGAAATTGAAGTTAGGACTTAATTGCGAATTTCCAAGTATAAGAGTACCCTTGCTAGGTTTGACTTTGGGAAGGTTTTGAAGGCTTGAAGGCTAGCTTGTTTCGGTTTATGCGGAGGAAGTTCCAAATGTTTATTTTTTAAAAGAATTAGACTTATTATTAGACTATAAAGTAATTTTTAAGCACTTTTGAAGGATCTTTCGAATATCTTTGTGCTAAGAATTGTTCCACGTTGAAGGATTTAGTTAGATTTCAGAATTTCTATATCCTTACCTATTTATTTTCCCTAGTGGAAAAATCAACATGGTATGGGGCTGGATCGCTGACATGAGTCAGACATGTGCCATGCTGTTTCCAGGCTTGTGCCAGTTTAATGAAGTTATTTGGATTTCTTCCTACTTTTTAGAATGGTATCAGACTGGCATTAGCCTGGCAGTGATGAGGCCTTTGGCTAGCTCGTGTCCGCGATCCAGCCATTGTTCTTTTTCCACTCGGGCTAATAAAACTCTTTATTTGAATATAAACATCATTACTCTCTTTGCATATTTTCTTCAACAGCTCTTGAAGTCTAAATAGAATGATATCCCTACATTTAATGACAACAAAGTAGAAATATATTCCAAATAGACCTCAGAAACAGCAATCAAAGATGACCATTTACAACTACCTTCATCTAAAGGTTATGTGGTAACACAGCGGTTTCGTATTTTTGAAGGTTTTATACTATTTACAACAAGTAACCGTTATCTCATATAGAAATATACAAATGGCCCAGTAGTGGCCTACTACCAATAACCGCGCAACAACCATTGTCTAACCATAGGAGTGAAACGGCATGGAATGGAGTCACATAGCAAGATGTATAAACAACTGTTATAATAATCAACACTGCCACAGCATTGGCACAGTATTGGCACAGTATTGGCACAGTATTGGCACAGTGTTGTTCCAACGATCCGCTCACAGAAGAAAATTATGGTCAGTTGAATCGTTGGGACGGTGCTGGGATTTTATTTGCCAGCACTGGCCCGACGATTAAATACTGACGCTTATTATCTAATGTGCAAAAGTTGGGCAGTTTGTTTGGGCTGACCAAAGGTACATTTTTCTGCATGGAATACGACAAAATTATTTAAATTTTCTAATTATTACCCATTCCTTTGTCACTGTTAAACAAAAGGCAGTAACGAAAGTGCATTGTATAATCGTTATCTGCAACGCTTCGCACATTGTGCCGGTAGTATTTGTTAACTGCGAACCCGCGGTTGCTCGCTCCTAGAGATAATATGCATTTAAAAGAGGAGGAACATATGCTTTTAATGATTAAACCGGCGAGATATTTCGTCTGTGTGTTCTTGAACATATGCCACTATCCGGCGTCGGTCGATGAATTTGAATTTGAATTCGAGACACGCGATAGGCGCATCCCGTTCGGACAACAAGACGACCAGGCCTGTGGACGAGTGACTCTCGGACGCACGCTCTTCGATTATTTTTAACGGCAAGCAGATGCAAAGTACGCTTCGCGGGTACCTACTTAGAAGGCGATGGAATCTTCATTACCCGTCGAGTTCGCTTCCAATCGGCCTTGAAAGCGAAGAATGTCGTGATGCGCCGCTACGTACGTATTACACACATGCGATTCCCCCTGGCTCTGTCCCGGGGAGGTTCGTTCCTGTATTTTTATTTCCGTCCGTGAATATCCTTGAACTTGTTGGTGGAATTCACGTGAAAACCCGCGTTGGTACGCGCACGACTCTGTCAATGCCGAGTCGCCCTTTGAATGATGATCGTTCTAGCGCGGGTAGGGGCGATCTCCGGTGAAGATAAACCCGCCGAAGGTTATTTTAATCAGTGGAGCTGAAACTTTGGAGGATTTTGGGGAGTTGAAATCGAAGCTGGAGGTCGGTCGCGGCTAAAAATTGCGACGAGGTACAGCGAAGCAGGCTCGAAGTGTTGGTTTAGGTCTTAGAAGTGGGGAAGGGCAATCTAACTTGTCTTATTTTCATCGCGGAAGCTAGATATTGACCATTTCTGGTCAGTCGGTTTTCTTCTTCTGGGAATGATTATTTGATAGGATTTTTTAACAAAGACACTTCAGAGTTCAATTGCTGTGGTATTCTTAAAAGAGTGCAGTGAAAATAAGATACAAATTTAACCAATTGATTAATAACTCTAACGTTCCATGTACTATAAATTAGATTTTGTAGAAAAAATGTATATGGCGAGGTTTGGGGGAAAAAGAAAGGAAATCTTTTTAACAATATCTTATGAAAAAGAATTGCTAATTAGTATATTTTGATTATTGTAATTATGTT
>JABFPK010000090.1:0-20762 GCA_022817445.1 Habroteleia sp. ZL-2020
GAAAAGGTATTATAAAACCCATTTAGCCCAATTTGGGGGAAAAAGTCATATAATATTTTTCTCAGTGTAGAAAAATTAATGAACTTGAGTTTTCTTAAAAATCTTGTGAAAATAAATGTACGCTGGCAAAAGAAATGGCGCACTTATTGTTAAGTGAAAAATGACAAATGTTTAAAGTACTATAAATTTGATAATAATTATCGGATTTTGATAATCTTTGATGATGGACTGCGACAATTTCACTAATGTTCTCGGTTGTCTAACACTATTCCACAAGTTCATTCCCATAGTATCCCATATATATTCTATCGACCCTACCCTCTCCCCTTCGGCCGCCATCGTAAATACATCCTTGTTGTCTTAAATATTAACAATATTTGTCCGAGATACACTCAAAAAACTTCTAGTGATACTTATGCCGAAATCGGCATTTTTACCCTTTTTTCAAAATTTAATTCTCTAAATTTTATTCAGAAAAATTACATTTCATTTGAATTTCTAATTGTTAAATATAAATTTTGTGTTACAATTTTCCGCATAAATATTTAATATAACATTTCATAAAACATAATTCTATACTATCAAACCCACAATTTATTCATTACAAATTGCACATACAAGCAATATTGAGTTAACTTTTCACGTTGATTCCATAATTAGTTTCTCGCTGCGCAACATGCTAACCAAATATCATCAAGTATAAATTAATAATGCAACCGAAAGCAAAAATGTCACACTTAAAAATTCGATACATTTGTGACAACTCGTAATTAATCGTCTATAACGCGAGGCATAAATATGCTAACGAGTAATTTATGATGACTTGTCCCGAAATATTACCGAACAGAATTATCTAACGATCGTTTATTCCTTTCCTTGTACGCTTATGCACAAAATATATTTATTTTTATCGATTATTTACTTCATTAATTAAAATATCCATCAAATAAAATTTTAAAGGTGAACTTTCCCTATAAAAATCGTTATACCGTGCAAAACTCATAAATTATGCATAAATAAGAAAATACATATATTTACACAAATTATTTTCAAAATTAAAAATCTTAGCTATATTATATTTATTCCTTTTCTTATTAAGAATTTCATTTTTATTAGCAACATTTTTATTTGGTATCCATAGATTCCAATAGGAAAATTTATATTCAGATCCACGGCAATCCGTGCTATTGCGGATCGAAATAAAATCGAAGGGTCGGAGAATCGTTACGTATTGTGGCGTTCATTTAGGGTTAGTAAAATGATAACAACCACACATGAGAGCCTCCCTCTTTTACGGCCTTACGGGCCCCTTCGACCTTTATCGATGCATCGTCGCGCCACTGCGATATAAAACGCGCTTTAATATCATCCTCTGTTTTAGCTCTCTATTCCGACTCGAAGATCTCATCTATTATACATTTGTCTCTTATCGTTTATTTCTTAATGCAGCGGTAGTTATCTTGTTTACTAGGCTCCCAAATTTAACGCCTAATACAAACGACAACGAGTCCTTTTTTATAGCTTGTAAAGTCGTCTTTGGAACAAATTTCGCAAGGACTGAATTCTTGGTAAATACGTTTTGAACTCGTTTCAGATATGTAAGATTAATGTCGAATTATCTTAACGTGACAAATTCGAGCTTGATAAGAACTTTATAATTTATACTCTTTGTTTCCTGATCTTATTACACGCTTTAGAAGTTACAAAGATTTTTATTTCAAGCATTATAAAAATAATTTTATGTTTTATTTTTGACACGAAAATTAAAAATATACAAAATTGATTAATTTTATAATTGATGAAATTATTGTAAAATAGATATTAATTCTTAGATAAATTAATATAAATGTAAATGATTTTAAAATTATAAAAATTAAATTAAATAAAAAATCAAAAAATATAAATTAATATAATTGCTATATATTTTTTGCATTCGATATTTAATTATATATATTTACAATTGAATAAATTTGTATAATTATAATAATACTATAAATATTAATAAAAATAAACAAATTCACAATAGTACTTCACGTAGTACTTTAAATAATTAAAAAAATTCAGTGACAATTTGACGCTGTTTTTAAAACTTTTCTTTGATCTTAAAAAATATTTATTACTTATATTCGTGGGCGAAATATGGTTCTTAATTTATTTCAACCCTCGTAGTTATATATAGTTACGCACTGAAGAGCACATGGTGTCTCCGGTGAATCATTCAAAGTCACAAAAATGTATACAAATGAATTAAACAGAATTGCTCAATTCACAGTACTACGTGGCAATGCGGTCTTATATTCACATATTTGTCGGTCAAAGAGAGCGCGTATTTAACCCTCCCCCCATATGTCTCGTATTTCTATTCTCTCACATTATCGTCGGGGATACGCGGTTAACGACCATGAAATTGTCTCTTTACGATTTTGAGATCAAAGTATGCATGAATAGTTCAAGGCATTTTCTAGGTAAGCAACACAATTTTACAGATATTATCTATGTAATTTTAAAAAAATACATTTCTTTACATATATAGTTATGCGTTTTTGTCTTCATTTATGCAAATTATATTTCATTAATTATTTTGAAAAAGCATATTACCTCAATTAATTAATATAAATATTTTTAATTAAATCTCATCTAATTATTTATGATTTTCCAATTAATCATCTGAAAAACATTTTTTATTTAATGCGTTATTATTCAAAAACTGTTGCCTGGTAGTTATTGCAATGTAAATTTAATTTTTCGCAGTCGGAAATTACGTGAACTAGCGCTCTAAATTGTAGAATTTAAATCTATTTTAAAGAATCTGATAGCAGGAGAAGTTTTCTGATAAGAAATTTGACTCAACATAAGTTCGACCGAATGGTCTACGATACTTGGTTTTTTTTTTTTTGTTATATAAAAATATCGCGTGCAATTGGAAATTTCACTAAAATAATAGAGTTGTTTTTCGATTAGCAATTATTAAATTATTTTCAGTAACTTAATAAATAAACAAATATATTATCTTTAATTTTTTGGAAATAATATGAAATATAAATTAGGCAAGTTTTATGTCATTCGAATTTCTTATTTCATTTAAAATGTCACGATTTGAACAGCTCTTAATAAAAAGATCCAAAAGATAAATGACATTTAATGAAATATGACATAAATCAAACGATTTTTGTACTACTTGGGATGCTCTCCTCAAACATTAAATATACTTGCTAGCGGAAAAGTGGCTTCATGAAAATCACATTTGTATTCTTGACACAGCTTTCGGTCGAAGATTTTTAGAAGGGATGCAATGCGTGTGTCCACGCAATCCATGTTTTATCCGAGTTACGAACCCTCTTCCTCACTTATTCCACATCTATCTATCGAGTGACCATCATTCCATTACCAAATAGAAAAAATCAAATTCCAAAAATCAAATTGGCAACAGATATTTTCTTATTAAATATATAAACTAACAAATTTTTTATATAAAGTAATAGAAAATGACGTTTTAATAATTAATTTTGTCATTCAAAGCGAATAATTTTTTCTCAATTCTATCTCAATTAAAAATATACAGAGTGTTCCATTTTAATCGCTTCAGGTTAATATTTTGAAAAATATTGATTTGACCTTGAATCTTAATATCTTGATTTGACCTTGAAAAAGGATCTCAAAGTCAAGTTCAAGTTCCAATTTTATTTATCCCTCATAAAATGTAACAACTTTTTTCTAAAAAATTTTTCACTATCTCCTTTATTTCTCAAGATGTAAACCTAGGGCGTTTAAAATGGGGACTACCCCGTATATACGGAACTTTACAATGGTTTATTTTCAATGTAAACTTTTAGGCGTTTGTCTTTGGACGCTGGTCGAAATGAGCGATGCGGGTCCAGCAAAGGATTAGAATATTGAAAGCGTGCCGAAATCTGATCGTTTTCATTTTTCCTAGATCATTTCTGCAATAAAAACAAAAACAGATAATACCACGATAAGATATCGGTGTTTGAGGGATTTATAATATCGAAATACAGAATCAGAAACGTTCGGTAATACTGATATGTACAACTGAAGGATATTTTCAAAGATGGATCAAACGTGATCCCTGCTAGACAGATCTAAACCTGTGGACATTGCTATCTTTGAGTTGCGCTGGTGAAATTCGTCCAACTTCCTAAGCCATCCCGAGGGAATTGCGTGGATGCAAATGGTTTTAAAACCTTGGAATCCTCGAGGATTAAAGCATCCTTACTCAGTCTAACGTTTGTTTCAAGCTTTGAACAGTTTCAAATGAAGTACACAAATCACCCATTTCGGAATCAAATTTAATGAACACGGTTTAATATATCATTTTGTTTTATGGAAATTCATTTGTGGCTTCTCTTCAGAATTGAGCTTTGCACAATCTATCCGACAATGAATTGAATTTGCTAAATTATCGAGTAGTGTTTTATTTAAGTTAATTAATAATATTTCATTAAGAGAAAGAAGTATTTTGCAGTAAATCTGTAATGTTTGTATTTTTTATCCATAGAGACAAATTTAGTATATTTTTATTGCGTTTATTATCAAATATTTTTTTTACTTTGTTACCAAAAATATATAAATATAAAATTCTATTCATTTTAATAATATAACCTCTGTTAATTTTATTTTAAAAATTTCATACAATTGGATGAAATATCCATGCAATGCTTACAATAGAAAACAAATTAAAAGCATTAAATTGGACTTCCAAAATAAAATACAAAATTTAATTAAGTGGTAAAGATTTGTGCTTTCATTTAATAACTAAAATAGTTAAGTAATTAAAAATATCTTCTTATAAAATTAATATATTAATTTTATACATATATATTTTACAGAATTGTCGTTTCTTTTTCATTTTCTATAGTGTTTAAATTGGAAATAAAGGAAAAAATAGGAGAAAGAAGTTAAAATGAATGGTAACACTTAAGTGCGGACGCAGGTATATACCAGGCGCCATTTGGATCATGCAAAAATGGCGAATAAAGCAAACCAAAAAGCCTGATTCATGGTCCAACTCAGAGAAGAGCCGATATCACAATTTATAGGATGTTTCAAGAATAAGAGTTATACCAGTGATTTTGGAATAACGCACGCGTGGTGTGAATTTAAATCAACACCAAGAAATCTCGAGTCCGATTTCATTTGAGTTTGATGATCGTTGAAAATCGGATTTCAGACTGATTTTATCCAAAAATATGTACGATTGTGTAGTATTTTTTAGAGAGCGGACATTTCTCAATATCTAACTTTATTTCAAGAGTATAATTATAAATTATATTGGTATATATTTTATTAAAACTAGATATTAAAATTTTAATATCAAAACATAAACATGAAAAGAATTTTTTATTTAAATTAGTAAAAGAAATTTTGAATTGTTGATTCTCTTAACCCTAAAAACCAAATATAAATCGTCAATCTTTGGCCATCACCCTGCCGAGTTCATAACATACTGAATCATATCAAATTAGAAATAATTGGAATAACTAAATAACAAAATAAAAATTTGTATTCGCGAATTGAAAAATATATGCTGAAATCAGTGTGCTTATATACTGTACATTTTTTGCAGCAATATTTACGAGTAAATTGCGTTAATAAACTTCGAAAATAAAAATCTCGATTCTACTTTAAAAAATCAGAACACTCTCTACCTACTATAAACTACTTTTTATACACTTTAATTAAATCGCTAAACCTATATTATTTATTCCATTGTCTATTATCTAAAAAAATGAAATTTATACCATTTCAACGAACCCTTTACACTCAAAATCTGTATTATTATAATACATAAAATCAAAATCTATAGATAATAATTCAGAAAAGGATATTTTAATGCAACTTGACATAGACAAACACACATGTAAATATTGCGACTGTAATTCTAGACATAAAGTGTTTTTTGCTTCAAACTTGTCATTCGATTAAACTAAAAAGAAGAAAAGAAGGAATAAAAAGTAGGAATTGCTATGTGTATTTCACATACACAAAGTGAGCGAGCGATACGCGACTTCGAATCTCGTGTCTAAAAAGCAGATTGCGGGGCGGTCGTAATCGCTCGTCATCGTTAGGGGACACATAATGCGTGCCACGATGCGATTCCAAGATACCACCCCCATTGTCTATCAGACTCTTCCGTCTAGCCCCAACCGCAATTCTAGTATTACGAACACCACGGGCTACGTCCATGACGACCAAGTGCGGTTTAACCTCGCCGGTTTAGCACGCTTAAACTAACCCGTTGTCGACATCTTTTTGGTCGCTGTCTCTTTCTCACCCATTGGTTTCAAGTGTTGCATGCCTTGTCGGGCACATGAAGAGCTCTTACAATTAGTCAGAATCCATTCGATATGTCTCCTCCCGCAATGCCTCGACTTTTTAATGACAAAATCGTACTGCTTCGAGAATTTCTGCTAGAGTTTGCTTGTATTGAAAATGATGCTACTTACGATTCAAAAAAGAATGAACCAATGGAAGAAACGTTTTTTTTCTATATTGTTGTCTGTCACCTACCTGCAAAATAAAATATAAATATAATTAAATTGAGGTAAAATGACGTTTATATTTTGTGTAATTATGGACTGAGGAAAAAGATAAGAATGATGCATTATAATATGAAAATATTTTATAAATAAACATGGCCAATGTAAACGAAATTAGTATAATGTCACTGTGTAAATGTTATTGTTTATAATATTGCTTTCTTGCCTGGGAATAAAAAAATATTTTATAAAAATTGTATTTAATTGCAATATTTATAATAATGATACATTTTTTCACTTTAATTTATAAACTGACTATATTTTACTTAAATAAAGGTTTTTCGTATAAAACTTAATCTTAGCAATTAGACGTCTAATTTGCATTGCAGAAAGTGTCTTTGAAATTATAGAGTATATACTGTAAAATAAGAGTTGAATTGAGAAAACTGACCAATCACATACTTTCACCTGGAAATGGAACATTTTTACAATATATACACTATGATTTTGCAGATTTTTTTACAATGCATACAATTGTTAAAAGTGGAGGCATTCTAGATATATCCTTGTACACGTATCATTGGAAATTTATTTTATAATTTTACATATAAAGGTATTTTCTTTGCCATTTTTTGTCACTCAATGTTTAATATACGAAAATAAAAATTTCGATTTCAATTTGTATTTGAATTGAATAAAGTTACTTTTAAATTTACAGCGATGAAATCTTTGAAAAACTTTTGAAGTCGGAAGGAAATGCGAATCAATACTTAAGTGCATCCTGACGTTGACAGTTTCCTAGGTTTATCAAAATGCATAGTCCGCGAACATGAAAGTATCATGTGACGAAATATTTTTCAAAGTAATGCCGTACGACTGATCCACGAACAAGAAGAAGCTACAAGTGATACGATTGAATAGACAAATTGGAAACGGTAAAGTGATCCTTCCGATGAACGTCTGAATAATTAGCAGGATATTCTGTCATAAATACGGAGGAATGTGGGGAATATAAATTAGCTCCACCTACGAGAGGCATCAGACCTTCAAATCGTACGATCTAAGTTTATATTGTGTGAAGGGAAGATTAGTGTCTCACGCATAACACCTGGAAATGCAAATTAGACTCTGACTAGATATCAGAATTGATAAGGAAGAAGGGCGCGCTAATAAAGAATGACAGTGATAATGAAACTTGCATTCATGTGATCAAAAAAGTTTAATTTCGGAAATTTATTGGATTTCCATATAAACGCTTTTGCATCATAATCAAAAATCTTACATATGAAATGTAACAATAAAAAAGAATAAATAAAAGTTATACACAAATTACCAGTTTTACTACTGCACCATGGATAAAATTTTCAAAAATTAAAATATTACTATCTGGGATAGTAACAGAATAGTTTACTGTAACTAATTACAAATGTTCAGTTTATTATTAAAAAATATTTAAACAATTATAGAAATACAAAAAAAAATACGAGTTTTTTTATGTAGACAATTTTTTTGATACTCAATTTGGGCGATAACATGCTTGTGTTGACTATAAATCTAATGTGTTAAAATATATAATATATATATTATATATTTATATAAATTTATATTTATAGATTTGTAATCAGTTGCAGTACATTGAGAACAATTTGTTACGAATAATTATTGTTTTTACAGTAATTCAGCGCAATTAAATACAATAAAAATTACTGTTTTTAATAACAAATTCTTCTACACTTCACCGTAAAGTAAACTAATAAAATAGAACTTATTTCTATTAAAAACATTAATTTTTATGTTTATGTATTTAATAACGCTAGATTACTGTTTGAACAGTAATTATTCATGCCATATTCTTCTCAGTGTAAGCTATTCTAAATTTCAAAAAAAAAAACATTTTTTATGCAGTATGCATATTTTATGCAATATGCAAAAGGTCAGACAAAAAAGAGAGAACGAAAGAGCAATTTAAGAGAGATTGATGTCTAATTAATAAGTTTTACTAATTTTATTAGTTAAATAATATTAATACTGTTACGATCTCAATTTCAGTGATTTGTTTTCAGTATGTATAGTGTTTTCTTCATGTACAATTTGTAATGCCAGATTTCCCACATGTATTTTGAAATGCTATGCTCTTCAATATGAGAATTTGAAATGTCATGATTTTCACCAACAATTTGAGATGCTTTGATATTCTTTCGAGGCGACGATATATGTATATATATGTACACAAATATAGTAGAAATATATGTTTCACCTGATGTAATCGTATATATGCGGCATATATGGAAATCCATCAATATATATGATGCCATAAATGTGTCATATATATGTAAAACGTATGTTACCTATTATATATATATTTTTATATACCTATATTATATTATATGCCTATATATATTTTTACATGGGATATAGTGATTTATATAATTCTTCTTTCTCCACGTATTCACATTAAATCAGCCAATTAATGTTGTTCCGATTAATTTTGAATTCGTCAGTTTTCTTTATTGCATATACTTTTCTTTACTCTATACTTTCAAGCTCCATTTTACTCCATTTACCATTTAATATACATATATGTATAGAGAGAGAAAATATACGAAATAATTTATTTCAATTTTATTTCAAGTCCTTGCTTATATTCTAATAATTTTTATCCCGAAGAAAAGAACGATCGAAAAATAATACATTCAACAAATGACGAATTTGGACCTATTCATTTGCCTCGATTGCTTTCAAATCTCAACGAGATCTAACGGCTTTCTTTAACTGAGGATATTTTCGAACAAAGTACTCGCAAGTTTCCACTGGGAGGCGTTGAAACGAAGGAGGAAAGGAAGCTCGGTTTCTGAGACGAGGAATAATGGTAGGCGTGCGGGATATCTCATCTGTCCTCCTCTGACAGTTTCCGAAGCTCGTTGATGGCTCCCCTCGACGAGGCACACTCGTACAGAAAACATTATACGCCAACTGCAGACATCTACGTGCTTTCTTACGAAACTGGGCTAAGTAAGACTTCAGATAAGAACAAGTACAATCTTTTGCAATCTTGGGATCTCTCGTGAGAAAGTTTGTTACATTTGCGAGACGAGAGCTGCTTTATGCGAAATGCAATTCATGAAGGGTCGTAGAGTTTTACAAAATCCTCCGTGCGTGAAGGTAAAACCAACAAACAGGTGTCGGGTTTGCGCTATTTTTACTCTCAAGTTTATAGTACAAAATTTGAAAATTCTATTTTTGGTATGATTATTTCCGCAGACAATGTTTGTCCCCCGAATTTTTATTTTCAACATTATTTATTTATATTTTTACAAAGCATGTATATATATATATCCTTTAGACATTCACATACAATTTTATCGAAACAAATAAGCTAAATCGTTAAATGTATCTTTGTTTCACTATAGCAAGGTTTCGTTTACATTTCCAAAGCGTTGTATTTTTGTTAATTAGTCGCCAATTTTGATTTATAAACTAAATTTAAAAAATAATCATAGTTTTATTATCAAATTATATTCTAATTAGTCCCAACCACAGTTTTCCTAGTGAATTCTCAAAAAAAATATAGACAGTTTCAAAAATACTGTTTATTTATAACGATTACGATAAAGCTACACTAAATTTATAAGCTAATTATGACAATAAGAATTATCATTGCCAGCTTTCTGTTTACGCCAGAAAAGTAGAATTTCCTCTAGCGATAAGCTGATACGTTGCTGTCACGTGCCAAGCTAAATTACCTACCGAAATGCACTTAATCCCAGTTAAAATGAGTTGAGGGGAAATTGACTTGGTTTTATATTAGGATTTTAATTTTTAAAAAGTCTAATGCAAGTCAAGACGATCGCGATAGGAGAATCCATCGGGGTGTATATTTTCAACCAAACCCGTGTGTCTCATCCAAGTTAACGAAGGCGATTGAGAAAAAAAACGCCCTCTTTGACAAACAAATTATATTCATATTGGGAGGATTACGCGGCGATCCCATGGATCAAAACCTTAAAGGGCTGCTAATTATTTCCAAGCGCCGTCCGCAGATTCAATTTTGTTCGTGGAAATTCGTTTCAGCGAAAACTTGTAGCGGAGTTTCGGAGTTTTCCCGACTATCAGTTTTGCATTTCATCAGCCCGTTCCCATTTTCAGTGCCAAAACTTTAATCGCGTGGTTATTGTAATGTGTATATTTCGTTATTATTTTCGAAAACCTCGTTGCATGTTTATTACCAAAATGTTTACGTTCAATTTGCTTTAAAATAACCTAAGAAAATTTTGTGAGCGGGCTGAGCCATGGCTCAAACAGGAAAACTCTGTTTCAAGATAGGGTCCAGATTAGGCTTATCATTTTCCTGTTAAATCTTAGAGCTAGGGAATATTAGCCTTATCTAGCCCTGACCAGGCATTTCACAAAACGGTATTGCCAGATCAAGGCCTTAAACCCACCATAAGATCTATGCTAGAGTAGGACCCTATCAAAAAAGGAAGAAAAAAAGCAAATCCATATGTGGTCCTAACCTGGTCCAGAACGGGCATACATTGATGTGGAACGCCAAACTGTGCCAGATCAGGATCCGATTTCAAACATGACATACCACATCAAAATTCTACTTGAGAAATTGCAACTTTTTATCAGGTAGTTTTCGACGAATAATAGTACGAAACTGCTCTGTCATTTGACAATCGATGCATCTTGTTGAAAATACAAAATGTTTATAAATAAGATGTACGACAATTTTGTCGTTGCTGCTTCTTATGCGCCTGTAAATACTAAAGGATTACGGGGAGCGGCACGGGCTACGAGGCAAAAAGAAGTGCTGCTTTTTTCATTCACCGAGTTGACATCGTGCAGCATGTGAATAAACGACTTTTCATCGCAATATATCATACAAGTCAACGGTCGCTACACATCACTGTAAATAGAATTGCGGTAACAAACTTTGCTGTTTTTACTTGCGCGCTCGGAGACAACTTCATTGAATAAATTTCGACACAAAGTAATTAATTTTTTGTCAGATCGGCTAAATTTATTTTGTTTATGAAAAGTATGCGCATTGTTAATAATTATTATAAAAAGCATTTTTTCAATGAATATATAATCTCGAATATAATCAAAGTTTGCTTCAATATTTACTTGTAATACAGACAAAAGTTAAATATAAATTCGTAAAAACTTCAAGTTTAAACGTTAAATATATGAAAAGTAATTAATTAATTTCAACTGTTGAATGTAGAACTATGACAATGAGTAAACATAATAGAAATATAATTTCATTTAATTAAAGATTATTTAAATTCCCTAAAATAACATCTAATACAAAAATAATGGAATTGCAGAGAAATTTATTATATAAAACGTACATTTTTTATTATAAAAAAATATTATATTTGGAGATAAAGGTTATATTATATATAAAATCTATAAATTATATTACATAATGTATTAATCACTAAGATATTCTATAAATATTTAAAATTGAATGAGAAAGATATTAGTCTAAATTATAATCAAGTTCATTTTATCATTATTTTTATTTCATATTGCTATAAATACGTTTCGAATTATACTTTAAAATTTCTTCCATAAATATTTTCATTAATACAAGATGCATAAGCTTACATTAATACCCCAAGTGGAAAAATCAGTCTAGCAAGCGTCTGCCAGACTTGTTGCCAGACTATTGCAGGATTAATTTTTTGTAATTATTAATAAATTCATTATGATTCACTTGAATTAAATTACAATAAATGCAACCACGATTACCAGTACATCAGTACTGTTTTAATATTACCAATTTATTTAACATTTTATATATTTTATTGAAAATTAAAAATGTTGAAATATTTCAAATTTTCATTTAAAATTTTATTTAAAATGGAAAATGTTAAAATATTTAAAATTGTCACTATGTTAAAGAATTAAAAAATACAATTATTTTTTTAATATTTTTGCATTATAAGATAAAAAAGAATATTTTGAAAAATGAAATTTGTTAACTTAAACTAAAGTTGTGTGATTTTATTTATTCAACTCGTTTGGTCTCCTAACGGCGATACATTTTCTTTAACGTAACATAATTTGAAGTTTTCCCGTCAGTTTATTTTCATACTTGCGTGGAATGCGAATTTTTTTTTCAGACGGCGGCTGCCACCTTAAGACAATGCCAAAGCGGGAATGCGCGTTGGCGATCGATCGATCGCCAACTACTGCCACTTCCCTTCGGATTTCTGTGCGTCTGTGTGTTCCCCCAGGGTACTCAATAAGGTCTCTAAACAATTGCTCTTGTTTTTGTACACACCGGACGACTTGTCCCGTAGATTCCACTCGTTTTACATATTGTTACGAAGTTGCCGCGCAACGATTGGTTATTCTACTCGTGACGCAATTTGCCGGCGAATGACGGTAATACGCGGGGATTCGCCGGAAATAGACACGTCCGTTCAGAATATAAATGCCATTATTAGAACAAATCTGTCGACGCGCGGACCGCGGAAGCCAGATTTCATTCCACTTTCCAGCCGGTGCTCCTTGATGACCTAAACTTTCTTGATAAGTTACTGATATTCACGCAACTCTTCATAAACGAATCACTTTGCTGCAGAAATTTCAAATCGTTATATTAACAACTTTGCATATTTTTATGCTAATTTATTATAATTAAAAAAAGTGAATACGTTGAAAGTATATCGCAAACCTATAATGTATTGTCAGTAGAAACTATTTTGGTCTCAAAGTCATTTTGTGTGCACGTTTTAAAATGAAATATAATTATACTACACACTGAAAAAAAAGAATTATACGAATTACTAGCTTTATTGTAAAGGAAGGAGGTTCACCCCTATACAAAGAAAAGTAATATTTTAAATTTTACTATAATTTCTAGATTTTTCGGACTACTGGAAACAAAATAAAAGTTTTATTAGACAAAATTGTGAAAATGATTACGAATTGTAGAAATATTTAGAATGTGCCTATTTATATCTTCCGAAAAACGTTATAAACGTTACTCCGCCATTGCTATTTTGATTTCAATGTTGCCAACTTAAACTGGCCTACTTGCCAATATAGCTATTTAGCTTTCGATGAAACAGGATGTACTTCGAAAAGTTAAATTATTACAATCTGGAATAGTAAAATTTAAATGCTTTCTGTTTCTCACTTGCATATGCATCCATTTTACTATTTTAGATCAAATTTTTTATACTGCTTAAATTATACCCCCTTACTGTATCAACTATATTTTTTTTCTCCGTGCAACTGCATAAAATACACAAAATTTTGAGAATGCTTTGCACTTGCGCATATCGTTAATATGAAAACCTTTTTTTAAGTTTTAATTTATTATTTTAATAGCATGAATTAATAGAATGAGTTAATACTAATTATTTATAGTATGATCAGTCACCAAAAAATAATTACTAATTTAAGAAAAACTGCTCTGATATTGTTTTTCCATTTGAGACAATTGAATAATTAAAAGAAACAATAACAAAATCGAAATGCTTTTAATTTCTCGACTGAAATGGTCCTTTCTTAATTTCACCTCGAGACGGCATTTAACCGCCGAAGCGAGAAGGGTTGCGCCTTTAAGGATGAAGGGAATTAGAGTACGGATTCCCTCGGTTTCATCGTTCTCGGTTCCAAACGTGTCTCGGAATCGGCATCCCAGATACCAAAAACATTCGAAATATTCGCAGCTATTATGGCAGCCAGCCGTTACCCGACAGACAATCACTGCTTCATTCTATTCCGTTACGAAATTTCACGTCTCGAACGAAATTCGGTCGCTCCTCGAAAAGCGTTAATCTGCCCTTCTTCCTCGCTCGCCTATAATATCGCGAGAGCTTTTATATATGTTTGGTCTTTTGCCAGACCCGTGGATTAAGAGACGCCGACATCATTCATATCAGAGTTCGTTTTTCGTCTGCTAAACTTGATTGGATTCTTCCGAACCTTTAACTCGATATGAGCCATAATAAACTGCTATAATAATTGATCGCAATACTTCATAGTTCTGATCTTCCCCTCAATTGATTTGGCTCAAAAAATGAGTTTATTTTAACTTTAGTTTGAAATTTAATTATAAATTATAATTTTAATTTAATAATAAATTATATTAATAATATTTTAATTTATTTTATTTATATTATTTATTTTATTTTATTAGTATTTTTATAAATAAAATTTTTTTGAAAAAAACAATTTTAGTCTGGTAAAAGGTCGTTAATTATTCAAACAATAAATTATATTTTTAATTTAATTATAAATTTTTAATCTATAAACCTTGCTTGCGTTAATTTCATGTAGGTGTGAAATTACATAATTGCGTAATAGAAGTTCTAGGTTAGTGCCGTCGTACAGCTTTTTATAATAATATCAGTTGAAGTGAAAACCATTACATTTCATCAAATCAAATCAAATCTAATATTTAACAATTTTCAATACTGAATTTTTTTCGCGATTTTTCCTCAATTGTATAAATATAATTTTAATTTTTCTCCGAATTCATTTCTGGTGTATATTTGATTGAATAATAAAACAACTGAAAGGTAAATTTATAACAGGACAAATTCTAGTACAGAGTTTTAGATTTTGCAATTTTAGATACCAAATTGAAAATGCTATCTAATGCCGTTTTATTTCCGTTCGGTTGATGCTACACACTACTAAATTTATTATTTAATTCAATATAAGTCACGAAATACACTAGAAAAGTTATTTTTGATTCATGAAAATAGAAAAAGCATCTGATAACTGCGTTACTACTTCATTGTTATTATTATTAATAATTTTATATATATAGAAAAGGCACTTTTCCTTTAACATAGGGTGAGTATTGCTTTTTGAATTGTGTTCTCAGTTTTATACCGAGTGAATAAAATTGGGTACAATCGCAATATATCGTAATATGCAAAAAATTTATAAGTATCAATTTTTAATAACATACGACTCCTCACGAATATTACTTTTTTATTTCACTTTTCCTGTTTTACTATAATATACTATTAACTCCCGCGTTTTCAGTTAATACTTCATGTATCACTTTATTAACTCATCTGGTATCATTATTTCACCCCTCATTCAACACTTCCTTAATATCTCAAATATTATTTTTTTTCATAAATGAACAAAAGTATGATTTTATGATCCTTTTGGGGATATTTGTATTACTTCTTATGTATTAATAGTATAAGTATTTCATATTTAGGTATGGATTTAATATTTAGTTAATATATATAGAAAAGAATATCAATTGTAAATGTAAATAGCATACATTTGCAGTTTACAAATCTGATATAAGCATACAATTTTAAGAATTGGCTTTGAAAAATAAATATAAAAAATAGGTGATATATGTAGCACGTATTTCAAATCGTATACTTTGTAATAGTTTTGCGACAACGAGACACGTCAAAATGATTCGTATACGTGTAAACAGTATTACAAAGACAAATATCACATTTCCCTTTATAAACTACAATGCTATATTTATTCTTGATATACCCCGTGGTCTATTTTCTCTATTCTATGCCATAACACACAATGAATGCGAAGTTTTAACATTAGTAATAATTTATTTTCTCCTATTTCTATATTATTAATTATTAAATTATTAGTACAATATTCTTGTTTGTAATTTAAATTTTATTAATTTTTTTTGTTTTTTTTTTTTCATTTTTTGTATTCTTATCGATAAGTGAACTATTATTATAAAAAGATTAAAATTTTTAATGTTTTTTTAATGTAAGAGATGTTTATTTAAAAAAATTGGAAAAATATTTCTGTGTAAATTATTATTATTGTACAAAATAGCCATCATATAGAATAAATTCAATTTAACATGATAAGGTCGCCATCTATGGTTTTACCCACGAAAGCTCAAGCAATTCCAGAACTCGATTGCTTCGTAGAGCGTTAGTTTGGTAACGTCGGTAAAATGCAGGAAACTGTTACATCAACTGAATAATAATCTTGAAATAGTCAATTTCTACTATTTTATACATCACATCCAATGTTTCAACTCAATCAAACACATAATTATAAACAAATAACCGAGATTATAAATAATTATTAATAAGTTATTTTAAAATGGTAACAAAAATATAAAAATTAAAAAATAACTGTTTTGCAAAGGTTTTACAGTATGAATCAATTACGAATAATAAATACAAAGACAATGCGATGAACATACAAAGAACAATTACAATGATCAATAATTAATTATTTAATAATTATATTATAAATAATTATAATTATTATTCGTACATCTTCATTCTTACTCATTTATAAAATTTAAAAATTTTCTTTTTAAATATTAAATATAAATGCAATATTTTTACAGTGTAAAATATAAATATAAACTATTTTTTCTGTGAGCAGAAAGATAATTTCTAACTATTTACAAAATGCACATTATCTTGCACATTATACCTTAAAAAATATAATAAATATTTTCTAAACATATAAATTACATTATATGCGATTAAGGTAATGATATAATTTCACCTTATTATTTACATCGTCGGGACCAGGTTTCTCACTATTCACGCATTCCAAATTTCTAAAGTTACACCTGCTACCATGTGATTCCCCATCTTTCTATCAAGGATTTGTAAAACCAAACTACATATAAAAATATTTATATTTATAAAATATTCAGTTATACAAGAACTAATCTAAGCTTTATCCATCCCTCAGACTGAGTTAGTAATCTAAATCATCATGATTTAGATAATTCAATTATTCGCATCACCGCTAATGTATAGCTACCCACATAACAGAACATGGAAGGAGAGTCAGGATATAGATATATCCGATATATATCCTTTACGAAACAGGTTAAACTAAAGTAACGAGAATAATGAATTAAGACACAGGCGCATTATCATCGTGCAAAGTTGCGGCTCCATCCGTGACTCTTTCAATAAATATTTTTATGTTAGCGTGTAAATAATAATGTGCCAAAGCTACCATAATTCAGCACTCGCACTTTGCCTCTATAACGTCAGCCATTAACGTAATGTTCTTGCTGTAGATTTTAATCACCCCATAACGCTACTGAACATTATTACGTTCCGGTTCCTTTACTTATATACTTCAAGATTCATCAGGAATACCAACAATTGTCACGAAATAATTTCCCAAACTAGATTTAGTTCGATTCGGTACGATTCGCTTGCGACATACTTTCCGGTACTGATTTCTGGTATGAGATTCTCAAGTGTTTCCTTGTATATTAATAGATATATTTTATAACCTTAGATATATATGAAACATCCAGTAAGTTAAAGCTTATCTTTTTGAAATCTAAGTTAGCATCATATTAATTGAATTTCAAAATTATTTATCAATTTCTCAAAGACTTTTTCTTTTAATTTTTTTCCTTCAATTTGTATGTATAAGTTATTTTTGAAACCTTTAAAATTCTAATTTTCTCTTTAACAGAAAACAATTATTTCATTTCGAACAAAATTATTCCAATCATTTATACCAATTCGCCAAAGATAATAACATTTAAAATCACACATTCGATCGTTGTACGTTTGAGAAAAATTAATTAACTGCTCCTATATTCGTAGCATAAATTTATATTCGTTTAAATTAAACAAGTAATTTGGAGACTCAAATCAACATTTGTGCTTGCACCGATTATCGATCCCCAAATTCGCATTGCCTTTTCATTCATGCGAATTCATTTGATAATTCATATATCAAAACTTTATATTATTTTAAAATTTTAATTATTTTGATTTACTGTAAAATAAGTGTTAATATTTTCTTATCTTTTAGAATAAAAAATTTCTCATTTTAACAAATAATTTCATAAAGTCCACACATCGGTATAGTGTTATAATTTTAGCTTTTATGTCCTGGTAACCAAATTCTATACTCTCTCATCATTAATCATATACGTAGAAAATAGTTCTTTTCACGAAAGTGTTAGAAAATCTATCATTTATCTTAGCTGAAATTAGAGTTTTTGTTCGAATAAAAATAATTTGCAAGTTGAATAAAATATTGGTAACGATTGGGTGACAAGATTAAGGGTACGTTTGATGTTGTCAAGTGAGTGCACGCACAAAGCAATGCACATGCATTAAGGTGATTCATATTACGTTGAACACACGTCATTCCTAAACAAGATAAAAGAGACGTTAGACCGAAGATAACTGTTAGGTGTTGGGTGAAAAACGATTTGGTAAACTGCAGCAACGTTTAAACGAATCGGAACTAATCAATCGATCAAAATTAATTTTAGTGAAAATTTAAATATACCAAAATATTTTCAAAGTCGCAAATAATTAAATAACATCAATCTATTTATTTTTGTACACTCTTTGAATAAGGTGATGTCAGAAATAATCTACATATTTAATATGAAAAAATTAAAATGACACTTGGTCAAAGAAAATTTAGGAATGCACGAAAAATAGGAAAGTGTTGGATGTCTTGCGAGAAAAAGTAAAATGTAAATAAGGGGAATGTATAGTTCGCCTTGCTTTTCTACGTTAATTATCCAGCGCATAGTTAAATGCGAAAATATGCGTTGTCGGTCGCGTGATCGTGAATCGTGCAGGTTCGTGCGGTACGCTGCTCCGCGGATTTGCAAATAAATAAGGAGACGGAATGGGAAGGGGTTGGAGAAAAAATTAGTTCAGATAGTGAAATACCAAAACTGATACTATCAATCCCCCGAAAGTCTAAATATGATTGCGGACTTTGATTTATAATGTCGTCGAATGGAATTTAAAATGTAAAAGTCGAATACATTAAACATATTGAATCGGGAGTGTTCATTGTTCCAATGGACAAGCATTTTTTAATTAACAAATAAACAAAGGGAAACTGAAATTAATCAAAGTGTTTATAATTTAACGAAGATCAATATTGTTTTTTTGTTTTCCATTGTGGTAACTTTTCTATAGTAATTTATTGAAGTATGCACTTGTATAGATGATAAAAAATCATTTTATATATTATTGAATCAAAGGAAAACGGTCAATTGTGTGTTATTCATTTAATAATAAATAACCCTTCATTAGTTCCTAAAAAGTAAATTGAACAGCGCATATATATTTGTGTAACTCCCACATAATCAACTTTTTCATTTTTTTAGCAACGCGATTGTTTGATAAAGTAGCCACTTTTGTATATGAATAAAGGAAGTTGTGTACATTAATTTGTTACGCGATAAAAAATTTCATTTACATGAATTTGCAACAAATCAATAAGGTAGGCAAAATCATACAGATATTCATTTATTGTAAAATTTCAGCGGTAAAACATGATGTAGGAAAGCTGTTAAGCAATTAATTAGAAACTTGAATTCTTCTTTTGAATTGTCATATTAATGTTATGTAGGCTTTTGAAATAATAAAAAAAATAAGTACAGATTGCTAACTTTGGGTTAGAACTATATAGATCTATTTTCCAAAATCACAAAATTATTATTTTGACTTGTCAAGGTTAAAGTTTTAGAAAACTAAAAACTTTTAGTTTTATAGTAAAAACTAAAACTTATTATATTATAAAATCTATAAAAACACTATATTCTAATATTAAATAAATGTTTAATTTCTCCAAATTTCTAACATAAATTTACTTAATAATATATTCTACGCTCTACAAATGGTAATTTTTAAACAAAAAGATTTTTTCATGGTATAATGCATTGTATAAATGAGAAATCAAATTAAGTGTTTTAAACAGGTGGTAAATTAATGACCAACGTTGATCCTATTCTTGCTCGATGGGATCAGTGTCAATGTCAAGTTAAAATTCATTTCGTCGTATTAGTAGTGAAAGTATCAATGAAATGATATTAAGACAAATGTCAATGTCTAGTTGAGTGCACGGGTAGGAATGCGTTAGATTCTCTTACACCCAACGATCATGTTCTTCATTGTTCTCGGAAATCGTCATGTAATTTTCACCAGCACGTTCTCTGCATTTAGCCGATCCGAAGTTACGGACGGAATTACAGCTTCTTTAGGTGGTAAGCACAGCCGCAAACCTAGATTTGACAAACTTGTAGAGTAGTGTCCGTGGAGGAAATCCAAATATAGTAACATGGATATTGTTGCATCATTAATACAATTTTTATCAATAAATTGGCACACACTGAAAACATCCCGCGGGGAAAAAATCAGTCTGGATATAATCTGGATATAGTCAGGATTAAGTCTGGAAAAGAATATGGATCGAGTCTGGATTTAATCTGGAAATGGTATGGCAATTATATCTGGCATTAGTCCAGCCCATGATCGA
>JABFPK010000091.1:0-20747 GCA_022817445.1 Habroteleia sp. ZL-2020
GTGTTGTAATCATTGAAACTTGAACGGATCACGATTAAACTTAGAAATATCATTATTTATTTTGATGAGAGTGAATTATCATTTTCTGCATAATGAACCGATTCGAATATTTTTTGAAAATTACACATGTGGGTTGCATCTCTTTACATATTTGCATAATATTTCAGAAACAATTTAAAGCGATATTTAATGCATGCTTCAAGCATTAGTTATTAATAAAAAGTAGAATAAAGACTCCTGAAGAGGCTATTAAAATAATATGTAGAGATTAATCAAAAAAAATTTATATGCAGACAATATGTAATTTGAACAATATATAAATTATTTAAAGTTAAGAAATAAAACATAATCATGAGATAAAAAACTGTTACAGTTATTTGTTTATATATTGGGATTTTACTTTGTTTTGTGGTATGTGCAAAGTGTACCAAAAATAAGGGGGCATAAAATATTTTGAATATTAACCGTCGGAAGGAAAAACGAAGAGGCACGTGTTTAATATTTTTGGAAAAACTATACAATTGTACTAATTTTTTATTAATTTAAATTATTGACAATTAAATAAATCCGTAGAAAATAATAATTAAATTTTTAATAGGTTAAAAAATTGCAACAGTTCAAATCGATCGTTAACTTACGAATATTTACAAAGAAACTATAACTATAATTATATATAGAATTATGTTTATATAATTATATATAAACTATATAATAAAAGAAACTTTTATTCTTAGATTAAAATCGCAAAATTTATGGTAATTATAAAATATTAAGAGAAAGTAATAGAAATATATTTTAATTATTTACATAAATTAAAATTAAATAATTTATACAAAAGCTAATGATTTAAATTTATTTATAATATATTATATTATAAATTATAAAAGTATGCAAATAATTAAAATCCACATTTTCAGAAAAAAGATACAAAACTATATAATGGTAAAAAAATTAATATTTTATAATTCAACAGTATTAGCCAAGACATTTAAATATTTGAAACTAACTAACAAAAATGGAAAAGATGGTTATTGATCACTTTTTAATGACTTACAAGCAATTACAACGGGCATAATAACATATTCAGGTAGAAGACACGAACAAATTGTAAAAGAAATATTTGCATTTGATATATTAAATAAATATAATTGTTCAACAAAAATAATTAAAAAGAAATAAATAAAATTAACAAAATAATTGTTATGTATTTTGATTAAGTGTATGATAATTATTGTACTTAGAAAAAAAAGTAATATTTACAGTAATTACAATTCAAATTAAGTTTCTTAACATTACTGCTATAAAGCATAATCAAAAGAAAAATGAGTTTAAAAAATAAGTATTTTTCAAACAGTCATTTTTCAATTTTTGTGTAAATTTAAAGCTGAAGTCATCACAAATTCAAATCACAAGCTTCAAATCACAGAAAAAATTAAGTATTTTCGGTCGAAATTAACAAATTTATGTCTGTTTGCAAAATATTCATTTTGTTAAACATTTTAGGTGGTCCGTTAATTTTTCCTGTGGGAGGTATAATGAACTTTTTATTATATTTCATTCTACTACTGAATAAATAAATTTATATTTTAATATTTTGGACTGTTTATAATTAGAAAAACGTAATCACATAAAATTTAAAATACATGATCAATTGAATAAATTTAAATTGAAATAATAATTGAAATATAAATGAAAAATTCTATTGTCGATTTAACAATTTATTGATGTTCATTTACTTTTCTGATCGATTAAACAATATTTTTATGCTACATATTCGTGTACTTTTATACATACTACATAATAACACCAATTCTATTAATATTTCATAACTTTTATCTGTTTAGATGATGAAAGGAAAGTATCCGGGCTTGGTCGGTGACCTTTTACCAAACATAAGACTTATGCAGTTTACTGGCCACTTTATGTTTAATTATTACAATGATAGCATGAAAATGATGCATTTGGTGTTTTGCATCGTAAGTATACAAATTTCTGCATCATTTATATTTATATTTTTTAGTATTACATTATGTATTTGATTCTTTCTTTTAAACTATTAGTTAAAGCGAAATAGTACAGCATTATACGGGAAGACCACGAAATTCCGTTATCTTACATAAACCCTTAAACTACATATAATATAATATAAAATAAACAACAGTAACTTGAGTTAAAACTCAAGTTGTACCAATATATACATCTCAATAAAACTTATCTAAAAAACTGTTGTTCATATTATTTATTTAAATGTACAGATTTATGTTGATTATTCTAGGGTAAAAGGGACATCGTGGTCTCCCTATAGAATATGTTTGTCTACACTCACAGAAAAAAATAGTTACTGTAACTATTTAGAATAGTGAATCTTAAATCTGACCATATTTTTAAGGTTATAGATACCATATTAATAAAAATATGGTTGAATATGAACGTAATAATTTAAAATTTATATATGAGACATATATGGTACAAATATGGCAGCATATATGACGCATATGACACATATAAGGCTACATTTATGGCGCACATATGGATCAGCTCACATATATGACACATATATGTTCATTTCTACATGGCAGGTACTGTAACCATACAAATGGTTAATATAACCATTATTATGGTTATCAGGACTATTTTTTTAAACTATATAAAGATGGTTATTCTAACTATCCATATTTCTCTCAGTGTAAAATTAAAAACTTTCGCAATTATTTTGTATTTGTATGCATTTCTTAATTTTTGTATTTGTATATATTTTTATTCTTTTGTATCATAAAAAAGCTAAGGTTTTATATCCTTTTCAACCAAATAAGCTGTTACAACACAAAAACGATTAAGTCAAATCGAAATTCATTGAATTACAGGTTAATTTGATTTTGATTTTAATCCAATTCGGTTTGTGCGGGGTGAACTTGGTGTTCGACAAGGAAGATGTCGACGAGCTAACGGCAAATACAATTACAATGCTATTCTTCACGCACAGCGTGGTGAAGATTATTTATTTTGCGGTACGAAGTAAATTGTTCTACCGCACCCTGGCAATTTGGAATAACCCGAATAGTCATCCGCTGTTCGCGGAAAGCAATGCTCGATTCCACGCAATTGCCGTGACAAAAATGCGCCGGTTGTTGTTCTGTGTAGGAGCAGCGACGATCTTATCCGTTTTCGCATGGACGGGTATCACTTTCCTTGGCGATTCCGTCAAAAAGATCCATGACCCTGAAACCAATTCAACCACTTTCGTTGAGGTAACTGAAAAGATAACGATAAAACAATTTAAAATTAATAGCATATTATGTAATAAACTGTAAAAAGAAGTGTACTGATTTGACATAAAGTAGGACATAAAAATATTGTTTGCCCATGAAAAATGTTTCTACGTAAGACATAATGTGTGTTAGAGAATTAGATTAAATTATCCCGTAATGGAACGTTTTTGTGTAATCTAGAGTAAGGCAATAAGTGTTGTACACGAAAGCTTACTGCAAGCGTCTCAAAGTAAGACAAAATTCATGTTAAATACTAGAAAAATGATCTCTTTAAACAAAATCGTTAATTGATAATTAATTGTTAATTCAAACTAAATTCAAAGGTCTCGAATTTTGTTAGAGTATTTACGACTTAACTTCATAATTAAATAAATAAATGCAGATGATTGATTAAAATTTAATACAACTATTGTATAGCAGAAATAAGTATGTCATAGTAAAGAGAACTAAATTCTAGTTATGCAAACTTTTGCATGGACCAGGTGAATGTAAAGACGAGAGGGTTAAATGAATTAGTAACGTCTATTTAATAAATTGAATACTTTGCAAAATGGTAGCCAGATTAATACCATCTGTACTATAATTGTTATCATTCATTGGTTAAATAATACTATGTGTTTCTCTTTTTTAAATGAAACATTTAAATCCTGTTCTGCTTTTATTTACCAGCACTGGTAGTTACTGTACCAATTGACACAGTAATTTGTACAATTCCTCTTCTCTTATTAATTTATTTAAATCGTTACGATAAATACTTTTATTTTTATTAGTTATTTTGTTATTCTAACATATTTTTCAATTACAGTATAATGTTTTATTTTATCGCGACAATAGAATTTTAGTTACGATGATCAACTATAAAGTTATGTCTTATGTACGATAAAACGTTTACTTTACATTGACAAAAATTATTATAAAAATTGCATTTTGATATCATTTCTGAATATTTAATAATTGTTTAATAATGCCGAACTTTTATCTTCAATTAACGGAAAGTTCGATAAAATTTAACGTATTATTTTTTTAACGTAAAAATTTTATCAAATTTGTATTACATGTAAATTTTTTGTACAGTTATGCATAATATCTCTAAAAAGTTTTGCATATAAAGTATTTAAGTTCCGCTCATCATTTATTTATATATTTGTTGACATTTTATTATTAGATTCCAAGGTTAATGCTGAAATCCTACTATCCATACAACGCTATGGGCGGAGTGGCCTACGTGATGACGTTCATCTACCAATTTTACTGGTTGTTCATGACTATGGTGGATGCAAATTCCTTGGACGTTCTGTTTTGTTCGTGGCTGCTGTTTGCTTGTGAACAGCTACAGCATTTAAAACACATTTTGAAACCCTTGATGGAATTGAGCGCCACATTAGATACCGTTGTGCCGAACAGCGGTGAATTATTTAAGGTCTGTCATCATAACCCACGCAAATTAACTTATTCGATTAGCTATAGTCCCTAATTAAATGTGACTTTTTAGTCTCATTGACGTATTTTCGAACACTGTTTACTCCGAACGGTATTTGATGTCCTGTCAATATGCTCAATTAGATTATAAATTTTGTATATGTGAAATGCGAAACAGATATATGTAGTAAAGAAGAAAAAAAGAAAACTTGAGAATAAGACTGTTAGTCCATAGAATTCAAATAACGTTTAAAATGAATTAAACATTTGTTGCCAAACAGGCCGGTAGCGCGGACCATTTGAAGGATCACATGAAAGATCACATAAAGGAAACAGAAATTCCACCCCCACCAGATGTTCCTGTCGGGGAAAACATGTTAGATTTAGATTTGCGGGGAATATACAGCAATCGCCAGGACTTTACAGCTACGTTTAGGCCAACTGCAGGCATGCAATTCAATGGTGGTGTGGGTCCTAACGGGTTGACCAAGAAGCAAGAAATGCTGGTTCGAAGTGCCATTAAATACTGGGTCGAACGACATAAGCACGTTGTCAGGTAATAGAATCACAGGCAAAGTTTAATGAAACCGTTGTTTTAAGCCTGTCGTATTGTGGACCAGCGACGCAAAGTTGAGGCAACAGTCAATCGAAAATTGTTTCCTTAGTAGGACTGGTGAAATCCCTCTCTAAAAGCAGTGAATATTATTATAATATTGTAGAAATATTTTTATGTAAATAAAATTGATAGAAAACTTTTCCTATATTTGGGAATTGATCCCACGCCTCTAAAAATGGAAGTTTGGCACCTTACCTCCAAGCCACCATGACCTTTATAACTTTTAATACTTATTCAATAATACCACTTACTAATAAATAGTAAAGGGGTGACCTTTACCAGCAACACAAATTCACAGGACTTATTATTATTTATTTTACAAATTTAGTGGATGCCAACGTTTATCGACCGACTTATCTTGTGAAACAGCGGATATTTAATGTTACAGAAATATTACAATAATATTCGTGTAATTATTACATCAAATTTATATAATGTTGTCTAATATTCATGAATATTCATTGCTTATAGGGATGTTATTTCATTAAATTAAATTTTTTAATATTATTCTTTTGCGTGAAGTTATGATAATAACCTTGAATTTTATCTTTAATTATTCCGTCAATTATTCGAGAGCCATTGCTTCAAAACAAATACAAAACATTTTACAAAATCTTATCCGAGTGGTTCGCCCATAAAGCTTATTATTATCGCATAATATTTATATATTATTTTTCTAAACGCAAATAAAGAACAATAGTTTCCGCGACTTCATAAACATTGTCGCAAAATGATATTTTCCTTTTTAAAAAACTCACATTCAAGCGTTATTTGAATGGCTAATAGATGTAAAGAAATGTACATATGGATAATTTCTCATAAGCATCAAGTATTCATATTCTCAGACTACGCTATTGACCGTTGGCGTTGCGGACTTTGCGGAACTTGATTCTACAGTATAAATCAGTTGGCAATGTTAAAATAGATAAACGAAGAAATGAAAAACGATTTTATTAATAATATTTGTTTTTGAATCGTAAATTCGACAAATAAATTTAAACATTATTCTTTTTCAAAATTTCAAATTGACGTTTAAAAAATTGTTTACATAAAATCCTCATAAAATACACATTAAATATAAATTGATTATTCACTCAAGTGATTTAATTATTAAGAAAGAAACAATATTCTGATACAATTTAACTATGCAGTAATTAATATTATAATTGTGTAACTTAAAGCAACGTGCTTTGACTATAGTCGTAAAGAAAAAGTTAATTTTGAAGTTCAGACCGAATTCGTCCTTGCATTCAACGTTAGTCAATATTGCATTGCGTTGACTGAAGAAGTAAAAAGTATATTATTACGTAAATAACAAAATATAATAAGCAGAATATACTTTAGTCGATATATTGAACCAAGATAATTCTACTTTCATCCATAAAATAATACTTTCTTGCAGTTCTCCATTTAATAGGTAATTTTAATTCAGTTAATTACAATTGCGTAACATTTGCAGGCTGGTTACTGCAATCGGAGATGCTTATGGTGTTGCTCTACTGCTTCATATGTTGACCACAACCATTACACTGACTCTTCTCGCTTACCAGGCAACTAAGGTACCAAACTACAAATCATAGTCTATCAACGATTTGTGTATCGTTTCTTCCACAACAGCTAAACAATAATTTATATTTTAGATCAGCAAAGTGGACGTCTACGCAGCATCTGTTGTCGGTTATTTACTTTACACTTTAGGACAAGTGTTCTTGTTCTGTATTTTCGGTAACAGACTAATCGAAGAGGTGCATACAATATTGCTTGCTTAAACTGCTTTAAAATATTTTTTTAATATGTCGTACACTGAGAAAACAGAATTATACAAATTACTATCTTTACTAGTACAGCGTGGATATACTTTCAAGAAATAAAGAATTACTATCTGATATAGTAAAATATGAATGCTTTCCTGTTTCAATGTACCAGTATATGAATTCATTTTATTATCAAAAGTAGTACTTGTTTATTTATTGTTTAAAGTATATCCTCGGTGTACTAGCTAAAATAATAATTTATATAATTTATTTTTCTCCGTGTATTAATTCCAAATCTAATGACTTTTTTCAATAGAGCTCTTCAGTAATGGAAGCCGCATATTCTTGTCATTGGTATGATGGATCCGAAGAAGCTAAAACTTTTGTACAAATTGTGTGTCAACAATGTCAGAAAGCCATGTCTATTTCAGGAGCAAAATTCTTTACGGTCTCACTTGATTTGTTCGCGTCGGTAAGATCATTTAAAGTCTTCAAATTTGAAATTAGTTTTATATGCGAATATTAATAATACACGATTTTTCCCTAGGTTCTTGGCGCGGTAGTGACCTATTTTATGGTATTGGTACAACTCAAATAAAAAAATTCTACAAATATTGTTTTTGTTTCGTTTGAAATGTGTTTCTAAACGCATTTCAATCACGCATTGCGTATATTTCGTGCTTTCATCGTTACAGAATTTATGCTTATACCACGAAATATATGTAATTTCTAAATTAAAAAAAAAATTAATAATTCAAATATTTATGATTACGTTTTAATTTAAAATACGTGAAATATAATTTAATTATAAAAATAAATATCATACACACACAAATATGATTCGATGTATATAAAGCGATTAAGTACATAAGATAATATTCATTACAATATTTAATACAATTCATATATTATAAATTATTTACTATTGTATGACAAAACATGTTTAATTTTAAAAATGGTTAACTTAATGTTACATATTATTGAATTTGTTATTTAAATAATTTGTTTTGGCAATATTTTATCAAGCCAATATTTTGTAATATATTATTTTCACATTGGAGTAATTTTTCAGATTGAAATAAATGTGCGGATTAGAAAAAAAATATATTGCAAAAATTCTTTAATCATTTTATTTTAATTTGCTTTACAAATAGTCTAGATAACAAAATATAATTTTTGATTGTTAATTACTTAGGATGTGCTTTAGTCAAGAACTGTATTATAATATTTTGTATCAACCGAGTAGAATTATATTTAAGTGCTTAGTTTTATTTTATAGAAAAATTATAAAAAAAATTAAAAAAATATAAATTAAAAATTTTGAATTAATATATTACATTTAGTATTTTATAAATAATAATAAAGACTGTACATGAAATAATTGTCTCACAAATAGCTGTAATAAACATTAGTATATTTTTCTACTTAACATAATATATATATATATATCATTTAATAAATCACATTATTTTTAGATGTAAATTATACCCATAGTACATTTTCCTTCTTTATATACAATTCATTGTAATTTTCATTTATAATTTTTAACAATGAAAAATTGTAATGAATTTATATAAGAGAAATTAATTTGTATTCAAATTTATATATTTGTTTATACAAAGATTGATTTACTTATCTACATTTAAAATATTTTTACCACTATTATCAACTCTTTGTTCACATATTTTGGGTAATAAACATATAATTAATAGCCATTAGACAAGGGAGCATTCAAAGCACTAACTCTTTACATTTTCTATTGCAATATTAAAATAAAAAAAATTGCATTCGACGCAAGGTGGAACCGCACTTTGAAATTTGAAAAATAAGACCTAAAACCCCGTTGAAATGTTCTAGTTTGTCACGTCCCTAATTATGCAACTTGACTCATGGATCGCTAAAGAGCACTTTGTGAAAGTTTCTACTCGGATATACAAATATGACCTCTAAACTAACGAAATACATTTATTTTGTTATCTAGGTATACGCAGTAAAAGTATCATTATTGTAAAGAGAATAATTAATCATTTTATTGACAACAGTTGTTAACACTAAACATAATATGTATAATTTAGTTTGACTCGTCTTTCCTCGATTTTCATTTATTAAGTTCATTATTTGTTTATTATATTATATTTGAATGATCATATATTTTTCCCTTCTGCACAATTGTGTTTAATTTATAAAATGATTGACACTTTATATTCTAATTATCATTATTTTAATTCTAAATACTATAAGTAAGAATTTTAATACATAGTTTTAATTTAACTATTGATATCTTGGTTAAAAATGAGCATAATGTTGTTTAGTGTAAGAACTTTTATATTCTAATAAAAATTGACGTAGCTCTTTTAACGTATTTCTAAATCACTTATGAATCAATGATTAATTATCAACAAAAGATACTTAAACTCTACTTCAAATCAAATCATTCGAACGAACGAATCAAAGTACATATTTAAATTAATTCTATACGTTTTATGTCACAAAAAATGAGTATAATATGTTTTGAAGTGAATGATTTATATCGAATGATTTCAATTTTTTTTTTGAATTTTTTGAATTTAAATTTTTTTGTTAGTTTTCCTACTATAAAACTAGGAACAAAAATCAGAAATTAATAATTAATTACCTAATTGTATATAATGTAGTGATTAATAGACCGTAAGAACAGAAAATTTATCTATCTTTTGTTTAATTATATATATATTACATATTATAAGTCGTGAAAGGTTAGTTGTGTTTCTTGGGAATATTGTTCATTTTTTAATTCCCTTTGGGAATAACGAGAAATGCTACGATAGATCCTTGTCTAATAAATATATTTTCTCAAATCATATGTTCCAAACAAATTATCCCATTACAAAGTAAAACGTTTAAGTAAAATTATTGGATTAAATAAGTAATCAAGGACGAGTGTGAAATATTTAATTATATATATGCATAATCATCGCAAGAAACTACTAAAAATTTCGTTAAAATAAAATACATTAATTTATAAGTTAAATTTGTTTCGATTCATGTTTTATCGTTTAAAACGCATAATTTAATTCTTAATATTAAACAGCTTGCAGTAAATATCAGAAGTTTTCGTTGTAAACTTTAAAAAGTAAACTTTCAACCTGCAACAAATGAAATGTCGCACGTAGTTCAATATAGTCAATTTAAAGAATTTCGTGGCAAAAATAAATAACGAAAATTATTATTTTTTATTAAATATAGGATTGAAGAGAAAAGTCTAAATATGGAAATTTAATGTATTTTTAATTATAATTTTAATTGTATTGATTGATTCTGTGTGGAAAAACATATATTGGAAAACTAACAAAGAAATAATATATATAATTATGCATTTAAAGTATGAATTTAAAACCATAGCATTTATAAAACAGAACTTTTAAATTGTTTCTAAATTATCCGAGTATATAACTCATTGGGAGAGAGACTTTCAATTCTAGTAAACGAATATCAATAGAAACGTTGAATTTTCTATTGATTTTACGCATCACGTCACAATAAATGTAGATATTTTTTAATTTGAAGCATGAATTTTATAGAGTAATGCTTCATTGATTGATGGGATTTTCATCATTGGAAATGTTTTCTATTATTATTTTTCAAAAACAAATTAATTTTAAATTATTGTAAATTTACATTATACTCAATAAAATGTTAGGAGAGTAAAGAAAATGTACAATAACTTACAATGAAAACTCGTATATTAGCAAAGGTAGAAATCAATTCAAATGCAAAATATTCAGCCAATCAGTAAATTTCTATAAAATCAAATAGTTTATAATTCAAAAAATTAATTATGGCGCGTGCGTAAAATCAGGAAAAAATTCTAAATTTATATTGACTTTTGCATTCGCTAGATTTTATACACATTAGCACGTTTTGAGAATTCGTTTTTGTATTCTACACATCCTACATCCGAATTTTGCTTAATTTGTGTAGATTCTCTGTAAACGCAATATCTTTATATTTACCAGTCAATTATTTTTACAAAGTTTAATCGACGTGTATAAAATGTATTTCTATTAGCATATCAGCTAATTTTACATTGTTATAATAAATTATTTATGTACATTCGAAAGGTCAAACGGTCAAGTTTAGATTCCGAGTTAACGAGATAAAGAAAGAGATGCCTATAAATACAAACTCAGAAACATATTATACATAAACGAATTACGTCGGTATTTATTTTACATAATGTATTCCTTGTATGAAATTTTGTAAAGAACTCAGAGTCGTGCGCGCTTCGATCGAGGAGCGAGCTTATTTTAACGTTATTGTATAGTTAATGAATGTATTCAAAGTAAAACTTTTTATTGATACAAAAACAACAAATTTTTTTTTGTTAACAAATTATTTTTTGTCTAAAACTCTGATTAACGCAATTTTAAATAAATAGCAGTCGTGTACATTGAAGTGTTTTGTATTTAAGAAAAGTTATACTTTAAAGAAACGAAAGAGAAATGCGTTTGTAACAAAATATTGTAGTTTGAGTGGATTGATTGTTAGATTGTAAAAATAAGTGTAAGTTTTGTGGGGTGTGAAATCTGTTATGTATGATACGATTATAAAAAGTATCTCGATCATATATTCGTGTGTTTTGATCTCGAAATAGTTTGAGATATTTTTGCATTTTAATACAAAAGGAATATTTTTGTAAAGGAGGAATACTTTGAAGTAATAAAATAATTCGCAACTGGAATAAAGAATAATTCATTTACGTATAACATTTGCTAACAAAGCAGTAATAAGTAATAGGATTATTGGCGTATTTTCGCTTCGATGTATAGATACAATAGTTTATATACTTGCATTTAGTTTTCGTGTGTAAACTGAAACTGGTACTTACGTGCATTTGCTTTCATTGATTTTTTTCGAATTGTTTTAGAAACGAAATAACAATATCTCTTCCAGTACTCGGATTAGGAATCATGCAAGGTGTTCACGATTTCTAAAACAGCCTTAATCCAAAAGAGTTGTCATTGAATCATTGTTTAATACTTCATGATTGTCAATATACATCGGTGTGCATTTTTAAATCATTTTTATTTGTTTTATTTTATTTAACTTGACACGCAAAAAAACGCATATATAAAGGTTTCTCGACAAAATAAAATCAATATATAAAAATTGCTTCCTCAACTTGTTCATTTTGACCAATAGTGCAAGATGAAAAATATTTGTCATAGTTTCTTGTCAACCTGAACGTTTCACAACAAATTATAGGGTTGAATTTTTACGATGACGTTTCCTTGGTTTACTTTTGGCCGACTGTGTAACAAATTTTAATTTACAAACATTTCAATATTTACTACTAGAAGCGTCCTCGTTGTCAGAGAAGAATGCACTTTTCATTTGAACTACGGGAATGAGTCCTAAATATTTGCGAAGGTGTTGACGCTGGGGATGGAGTTTTGCCTTCGATTGCTTGAATACTTTTTAATAATTCCCTAAATACCTTCAAATAATGGAAGTATCATTTCAATAAGCATAAAAACTCATAGTTCTTACGATCTGTTGTATATTACATACCTGTACAACTCGGCAATTATATTTGGCACTACATTCTATATAACCACACCGCCAGTGTTTTCTTACAAGATTCACTATATCTCTGTGTTTCATTCCAGTTCCAATATTTGACATAATTTTGTCTTGTTTATTTCCAACAACTAATAATGGCACGTTTCTCATATCCCGAGCTTCATACATTTGTTCGCGTAACATTTTTATGTACTGCAAAAATTAAAATATAATCATATCAGTATATAAATAATAATTCGGTTTAGCTCCTCTCTCTCCCAACAGGAGTAACCCAATACACTAACATATGCAATTTGATCCAATGATCACGAATCTGTAATCGTGGCGACCCCCCCCCCCCCAAATAAACCAACTTTTATAAGGTTTTTTGTGGTTTCTCATGATTTTATATATAAAGAACTAAAATATTTAAATCAAGATCAGATATGATCATTGCATTCCTCGTTAAAAATGCACAAAAAACATATATTTGATATGTATTTTGCATTTACATTACATGTTATATTTTATTTAAAAGTATGTAAATTGCCTCTTACGATACTACCAACCAAACAGTATTGGTATGATGATAGTGTTGTTTTGTTAGTTTTATTGTTTATTATAACTAATGAAATTAGTTTTGTTAGTTTTTAATACGCCTAAAGTGGGAGTTCAAGCGTTAATTATTAGATTAGGATTATTATAAATATATTTCTTATGAAAAGTTAAAAATTTAGGTTGTAATAATCCGACGCTTCTCTCATTCTGGGAAAATATTTTTTGTTGTACATTTTTGCTGTACGGAATTAGTTTTCCGGAGTTCCGTAAATTAAGAAAAATTATATCATTAAAACTATTTTTTTATTTCGTATAGTATTTTTCCATTAACTAAGAACCATCTGAATATTTACTTAGTAACTAATTCAATAGCAAAAGAATAATATTTAAAAACACCCTAAATTCGTTGAAGTAGACTTTCGTTACCCCTTAATGATTACTAATTATACAAATAATTCAAATAAAAATAAATATAGGTTTATTATTATTATATTTATCATTTACTGATGATAGAAGGATTAAAAATACTATATTTATGTATTTCAAAATTTATAGTATACATAGTGGAATGTATCCTATGTAATATTAAATATCTTTTATATTTACAATAAGCAGAAATCAATACTTACCTGAAAGGTATCCTGATTACTGAGATCAAATACGAGAACGTATGCCGATGCACTTCTTAGGCCATAATATCGAAAATCCGTCCATTCAAGATTTGAACTTATTGGAAAATATGAGATACTAGGAAGATCTGTTATTTTCAATTCATACAACTTATCAGCTAAAACGACACTGGGATAAAAAGTTTCGCGCCTTTCCGTAGGCTTATATTCTTCAGAAAATTCACTGCGAACAAATTGCTGCAAACATAATTATATCGAATTAAAATCATATATATAATTATACTTTTTAAATTGATCTAGTGTGTAGAAATATAAAAGTTATGTCAATGGAAAATCACAGAAGGAAAATCAACACAAAAAATAATATCGATTTTATATTTCTAAGCTAGCTATTAATATCTACATACCCGAATGATGCTGGATTTACCAACACCAGGAGCACCAAGAAAAACCACTTTAACGTAATCCAGGCTGTCAGTTGAACTTTGAAATTCTTCTTTAAAACTATATTTTTCTGTACTAATGTGGTCTATCGTATCATCTATTTTTCTCTCCAAGTATTGCAAATTAAGTTCTTCATAAATACATATAAACAATTATAATGCACTTAAACATCGACGCTAACTTTATTGTAACTGTTACCACTTATATTGTAAACTGCTAAATCAGACTACAAAAAGAAATGAGATGTTTTTATTAAATTGTTCTTAATTTATGAATATCTAAGTGATAACGTAACAATAAAATTTCATCGTGTTTTTCATGAGAAATCATTACATTTATACAAATTGGAGAACATATATTTACACAATGACAATTTGTTATAATTCGAAAATGTTATTTCTTATACTTTAAAAAATAATTGTGTCAAATTTTGAACTATTTGATGAGTCTTGTGACGATTCGAACTTGATAAACTCGAAAGAATAAAATTAAACACGAAGGGTGTTTGAACACATACGTCTAGTGCACGGCATAATATATTGATTACTTCACATGCAGCTTCACTTTGAACAGATTTTCTTTTTACTGTAGACGGATAATAATCACAGATCGGATTAAGTGAAACAAGTTCGAATATAAATAACAATTTGTGCCAAAGAAATAAATTTTGTAATCATGCTTAGACAAATCAGTTTGACAGCCGTACAACAACTATGATGGTGAACTTGAGACTGAAATCCTGCGCCAGGCTGCGCACGCTCGGATAACGCTCTTCAAACCCTTGTTGCATCTCACTCGAGTCATTGAGAGCTCGAACTGTTCCAATTATATCGTAAACAATGCAAGTTAGATACTTATTTGATAACAGAAGCATTTTAATGAAGATGCTCAAAAGACTGAAGTTTCACCTACGTAAAGATAGATCAAGTACTATTACTTTTAGATGATAATATTTTTATAATATTATGCAAATTTAATATAAAACGCACGAAAGATTTTGTTTTGCACAATTAAAAAGTGCATGATCGATGACAGACAAAATGAATTATTTCTAAATTATATTAATTTGATTCAGTCGAAGATGCTAAACGTCACTTTTGATATTGAATCGATAAAAGAAGAAGTCAACGTTCAAAAAAATAATTAATGATTTTTAATTTGTATAACCAAGAACTTTATTTTATGAATGAATAATCTTTATATTTTTAATAATAATGCTATAGTATAAAAATGTCATTATAGATAATATATTACTTTTGATTGTTTCTATCACATATTGCTTATTTTAGTAATAAATAAATGTAACTTGTCTTTATTGATCAATTTATTAAGAAAATTTAAATTTAAATAAAGATTTATTTTTTAAAATTTGAATTTTTACGGCGTTATAGAATATTCATATCATTATACAATCATTTCTTTTGTTATTATACATTGAAATAAAAATAACTCACTCTATAATTCTTTAAACAAACTCCTCAAGTGTCATTCAAAAACTCAACTTTTATTGAAATAAAATGTGTTTATTATACAATATTTTAATCACAGTTTCATCTCTCTATCTACATATAAAAAATCAACAAAATATGAAATATAACATAATACAATTGCTATTCAATTTTAAGGGATGTTGTAAGTTCCGTTATGTTTACCATATTGTTATCTAATAATTTCATTTTCTTCACTTGTTTGTTTAACGTATCTGCTGCTTCTTGACTGCAATTTTTCCACTGTTTTGCGTCCTGAATTTGATTCGAGCATATGATCACCTCATTGACGTCCTCCTGAAGAGGATAGCTTACAACAAATGTGAAATTTTGTTTCAAGTCGACAATTATTTCCGGTCGAAGGGACTTATTTCTGACGACGAGGTTAAGGACAAATAAACCATTGTCCTTGAGACAATCGGTAACCCAATTTAAAACTGACTTTTCCAAAAATTGTTTCGGCGGGCAACTCATACCCGTGCTCACATCCTTGCTATCAACATCGAACAAAATAGCATCGAATTTTTTGCCCGAAGAGGCTATCTCTTTCAAATATTTAATACCATCGGAAATCACTATTTCGAGTCTGTCATCCAACGTCAAACCGAAGTAATTTATTGCTACTTTTAACATTGCCTCGTCGATTTCGACTACTGTAATCTTTAACTAAAAAAGAGATTAAAATAAAATGTACATATATCACTAAATTGCATTAAACAAATGCGACGAAATTGTTAGAATGATCTTTACCTTTGGGAAACAACGCTGTAAAAATGAACATAATGCTCCACCTCCTAAACCAATAAGAAGAACGTTATTGGATATTTTGTTTTGAATCGCTATACTGACTGCAAGGCTCATATAAACGTGATGAAAACAACTTAAATATCCGTAATCGATCGCCTTTTTGGGTTTTCCTCTTCTTGATTTAACTAAAATAATTTAATCATTTTATCCATTATTTGTTAAATAAAGAAGCATAATTTAGTTTTAATTAAATTATAATTATTTCAAATTAAACTACATTGTGATTATTCAATTAACGCACCCAGTTTTAGTCTTGCCTCGCTTTGCGTCACAAACTGATTGCTTGAAAAAATAATTCTTCTATGAATGCAGCTTTCGTCTTCAACTTCTTCGATAATAAAAGGTCCACTCATTTTGCTGCATCCTTCGTAGCAAATTGTACGCTTTCCAACATTGTCTCCTAACGTAAGGAAAGGTATTTCCGAACTACCTAAATCAGCCGGAGCAAAGCTTCTAATACTGCTGCTCAATTCATTTTGCACAGATTCCAAATTTTCAAAACTATGTTCCCTTCGCAATACTACAACTGCTAATCGGTCATGCTGAGTGTTTATTAATAACTGCTGTCTTCCATCTTTTGTACTAAAGAACCAGTCGCTTTCACTGTGTATTACAAATACAAACCACATTAATTCATTTTATATTATTTATTATAATTTAATTTATTATATTTATTTCAAGTGAAATTATTAAGTGAAACAAATTCAAATGTTTGTTAAAAAAATATCTTACCGGCCTTGTGGAACTATAAATGCGCCGTAGGTTTTAGTGGTTTTTTTTACGAATGGTCTATCCAGTATAAATATCGTATATCGAGGATGTTTATTATTTGGCTGGTACAAATCTATAGAAACTTCACCAACATCAGCGACATTTCCTTTATTAAGTCCTTGGCAAATTAAAGAAGCTTCTTGTAACGATGCAATAGCATTTATTACTTCTTCTTTAGAAGAAACCCTAGTGGGGTTCTGGCCTTCAATTAAAGCAGTTTCAAAAACCTATTTCAAAGGAAGATTTATGTAAGCTTTAAAAGACGTTACAAGTACATTATTTTGTGAAAAGTTATGTTTGTAGTTAATTACGCACAGGCTGTATTAATTTGTTGAATTTAGTAGCTACAATTATGAAAACAGGTAGACAACTCTCATTTTTTTCTTTGGCTTTGAGTTCAACTTCGTGGCATCGTATAACTCGAATCATGAAGCTGGCTAATGGCAAGTCCGTGAGTACTTTTTTCATTATATGTTCTTGAAATAAAGTTACACAAATATATCGTCCACCATTTCGTAACACTCGCTTTATTTCCTGATTAAATGAACAATTCAGTTATTCATATTTTACTGCAAATATATTTGTAATCAAAATTTAAAACATAATTGAAAAACATATAAGTTATACAATTTTTGAACCATTTGAAAATATAAAATAAACACGTCGTATAAAACTAGCGCTTGTTAATATTTACCGCAAAATATTTATCAATATTTTGCATCGTTTCTTCTTTATTATCAGGCATAAGTGCATCTAGAGTTCCTTTATCCAAAATAACATTAAAACTTTCATCTGTATAATTCATTTGAGTGGCGTCCATTTTCTCGAAACTCAAATCAGGTCTCAATGTTTTGTTTATACTTATCATCTGCTTTATAACAACTTGTGATATATCTATATTGGATATGTTTCTGAATAAATAAATTCAACCAAAACGGTCAAATATGAATTAAAATACTTTTAATATCTCAAATGATATTTTTAATTAATCAATGTATTTAGTATGATAAGTTTTGTTTATTTAGATATAGTAAATACAATTTTAATTATTTAATAATTTAATAATAATAATAATAATAATTAATATAAACAAAAAGAACTTTATTTAACAAACTATTTCCATTAAATTGGATTACATTTTTTGGTCAAGTTTTTGTATTATTAATTACTTAACAGAACTACTTTTGTGTAAAACTCAGAGGAGGGTGCAATATATTTATGTTAAAATGATTTATCATTTATTTATGCTATTTATTTATTATTTATTATTATTATTGTTATTATTATTATATTTACTTTATTATTTTATTATTATTATTTTTACTTTTGATTCCTGATACTCAATATTGAAAATATTTACTATTCATGCGCGTTTTAGTATATTAATATAAATGCTTTTGGATGTCTCTGAGTTGTAAGCTGTAACAGAATATTAATAAATACTTACTTATAACCAATGTCATACAACTCCATACTGAGAGATGAATTGCCACAACCAACTACTAATACATTATCTTTTACTTTAATGTATTTAAATAAATAACAACATAATTCTGGATATTCCCCATACCTAAAGGTAAAAATATTATTATAATTAAGTAATTATAATATTTATAAGTATCTACGCAATTGTGCAAGCTTGTATTTACGATTGTACAAGATTGAAGAAGATTGTATTATAAGAGACGTTAGACTTTGGGTTATTTTTTAAAAAAAAATTAACAAAACTAACGACGAAAATAGTATTTTTTGTTAAATATTATGTGCAATCGTAAATACAATCTTGCATAATCGCAGTCCGAATAGACACTTTCTATTTATAATAGATATAATATTATATATTATATATATTATGCCAATATAATATTAATCAATGTAATAAAACTAGATGAATTTAGTAACAAATATTGAATTTTTATTGTCAAAATAAATATTTCATAACCAATAACATTGAAATAAATGAAATTAAATTATTAATTGGTATATATAAATAATATTTTCACACAGACTATATATATTTTGTTTTGATAAATCTCTTATTTACATTCCGTCAATAACACAATATAATGTAAATGTTAATTACTATCATTTATTACTTTATTAATTTTTATTGTTTAAATATTATTTATAATAAATTTAATGACGAGCTACTATATATTTGCAATATAGTTAAATATAAAACAAATAATGACTTAATATAATATTAACTGATTATATGAAAAAATATAAAATATCAAAGAGCTAGGAATATTTGTATACCCTGGTTTAAAATTCAGGTCAATTGTAATCAATTACTATCAACAACAATGCAAATTTATAAAGAAATTTGCAATTTTACAGCAAATCATAATTAGTTGAGTTTAATTAAGAGAAAATATACCATTCAAAACTTTTCTTGCCCCTTTTTTTGAAGAACTTATTCCAATAATTAACTTGATTGAATTTTTCGTTTGATTTTGGTAACAAATCCATTATTACTATTTTCTCTGTTCAAAATATATATTATTTTCTGAATATAAACACGCGGATCTATTTCTCTCTTGTTGAATCGAATATAACACAACAATTTTCTTCTTTTCTTTATTGGTTGAAGATGCACGAGATCTTGGAGGGTTAGAGGAATAAAAATCTGTATACGTCAGTACTACGGTACCAACGGTCAATACTCAAATACACACAACACAAACAATACAAGTTAACCTAACAAAATTATAAATACGAGAAAATCCATGAATCTTGTATTTGAAATGCTTGAAATCCAAATGAGTTGTAATATAGCTCTATCTATAGGGAATATTGATAAACATGTATATAAAATTCGACAATATTGATAATGTAGGGAGTAAGCTAGATACACCCACAAACATACACCTACATATACTATATAATAAATTATATTCTGCATACTCAACATACTCAAATAAATAAGTGTCGTAATTTAGTAATATGAGCGATGAGACATTAATGTAACTGTTATTATTAATGAATACATTGGAACTATTTAGATTCTCAATAATAATGCTATGTCTGAAAAAACCAGTCCGTTCTGTTTTCCTCATAAAAAGCTTGAAATTATAATTAAAAAAATCCACATTTTTAAAATACGTTCTGAGTATTCAGAACGGATGATTTAAAATTAGAAGCCGTACTGTGGGACGATATTTGTATATTTATTTACGTGTAATCGATAAATGATAACGCATAACATAACCTTCACTTAATATTTAATCAAGCGGTGTTGTAAGAAATTAATTTGTCGTCGAGTTATCAATTAGTTAGTTTTAACTGAGTGATCAGCCAGAACAGTTACAATTGTGACGATTGTGACACAAACGCTTATTGGAGTCGTTGGAGATTAGTATTTAATTATTCACAAATTACACAGGTTATATTTCAATAAAATATATTATCAATATTATATTCAGTTTTATTATTAGTTCTGACATGAGACT
>JABFPK010000092.1:0-20731 GCA_022817445.1 Habroteleia sp. ZL-2020
GGGTTGATGGGGAAGCAATTCGTGGCGTAATTTATCTCATTTTGCTATTGGTGCCATTCATTGATGTGTGTGCAAGTACATAAACCTGGTGGAGAAAAGCCCTTTCTTCTTCTCGAATTGACGCTTATTTTTTTATTTCATTGTTTAACTTATCCAGTAATGACGCATAGTATTCGTCTGTTATTGTTCTTCATTTTTCCTGATAATTAATGAAAATGATACCGAATGCATTGCATAAGATTAATTTTTGTACACGAGTTTAAAAAATGATATCATGAAAGAGAAAAACAAAATCACAAGCTTCAACTTCATGATCTTTTTTAAATAAGAAAGGAATTTGTCCAAGTTTATTACAAGTTATGAGATTCATTATTGTTGGATTAATTCTATATTCCCTTATTTTTTGTATATCGAAAATAGCAATTAATATATCAAATTTTTGGACAACGAAGGTTATACAACACAAAATTAATATTCCGCATTCCAAAGTGATTTTACAAAATTGTGGAATTTTTGAAAGTTTGCCAATATATTTTTCATAAAAATCTGTCAAATTTAAAAACAATTTGCGATCGTGCAGAATGCAAATGCAAGGGGCTTCACCGGAAATAGATCAGCGACCGACGAAAATCATTAAATCCGATAAACAGATCGAAGTCATCCAGTTGTGATCGGGTTACCCGAAGCGGGACCAACTATCGCGCGAACATAATGTTGCAATTTTCGGTTCGCTTGTTATGCCGTAAAAAATCGAATTAAATGTATGAGTTAATTACACGGAGCTGTTGTTACGTCAAAAGCAAAGCCTGGACGAGGAAAAAGTGCGAGCAATGCGGCATAAAATATGCCGCGTTTAAAAACAGTTTTAAATTCATCGCGACAATTTCAAAGCTCCGTTTAATTGTCGCGCGCAAACCTTTCTACCGGGCGCTTTTGCACATGCATTTGATCAAGCGTTTTCCATTTGGCCCAAAAATGCTGCCCAACGCAAACATCGTTTCAAACGCGACAATGAAATATAACATTTAATTTGAATATCATTTCTAACAAATGCGGAAACTGTTTGTTCAATTTTTCAAATAACATTTTTGAGAACGAATTTTAATCGATTTAGGTACAAAATGAAACTTTTTTTATTATCAAAATTAGAATAAAACTTTTAGAATTGCGAATTGATTTTATAACAATATTAATCGAATTCGATTATAAACTATGTGAATCTTTCAATAAAAATGTTTTTTTTATTTGAATTAAGGTAAAAATGTTGAGAAAAACAGTATTTTGCTTTTAGTCAAAAAGTGTTATTTTTAATTGCAATAATTTAATAATTATTTAAATGATTCAGAAATGAACAAACAATTTGATAATAAAAAATAATCAAATATTTTTAACTTCACTAAAAATTATATATTTTTTAGTATGAATTAGCTGTTTAAAATTGAATTGAATTAAAAATTGAGGAAATAAAAAAATTAGACCTTTCACGCATAACCAAAAAATAATTTAATAATATAAATCAAGATACGGTTACTAATAGTAAAAGTCATTTGATTTCGTAATAAAAGAGTAAATCGCAATCAGATTGCCTTAAGCTAAATTGAACTGAAATAAAAAGTGTAAAAACTTGATTCGAGGATTTGAACGCAAACCAAATAAGAAGCCAAGTTTATTTTCATAGCGAATGACCCAAATTATGTATCGTAAAAATGCGGAATCCATGAAAGGTGTCTCGTGCTTTGATGGCAGAGATTCCCTTGGGAGGAAAAATGGCTTGTTGCCAGTGAAGAGTGTAGCAAAAACGCGGTTTGCCGCCAACGCGTGGCTCACGACAGTCCTGTTATCGGCTATTCAATTACCGCGACAAGACGCCCGAAGAAGTGTCGCCCTGAACGGTCCAGTCCATAATACTCCTGTTTGCAAACTAGCCGTCTGCACTTTCTCAGAAAGCATGCACTACGAGCGTCCGCGTCTCTCGCACATACATCATTTGAAGAACTCCCGCTGTCCATGCAATGGGTTTTCGCAGAATCGTGCGATACGTATGGTGTCACGCGAGATTAACAATATTATGGACTCTTGCTGCGAATTTCACGCTTATGGCTTTATTTGAATAAATGATGCGTTTAGTTTTAATTAGAAAGAATTAATTATTATAAATATCATTCTATAGCCATGGAATTTGTTTTGTTAAAAGAAATAAAACACGAAAAATATTAAAAATTAAAAAAATTTATAACGTTGCGTGTTAAATAAAAGTTATTTACTGCTCAGTTGTTCTGTTTGTAAATATAATTAAACAAACTCGTTTGCGTTTACAATAAAAACAAATCTGTGTGCACGTGACGTGGCTATTGATCAATTTTTGTATAAAAGAAAACACTTTTTTGAAATTATATTATTCAAACGTTGTTTTTCGAATTTGCAATAAAAATTATTTTTCACTTTCTGATCTGATTTTACTACACGTATCATTTTGGCTTTAATGTAAACTCAATTTTTCGTATTTCTATCCTTTTACTGCTGTTTCTGTAACGTGTAAAGTATCAATTTTTTTTAAATATTTGCCTACTTTTTAAATCTGTAATTCAAATCAGTCAAATGCAAACACTTTAAAAGATTATACGAAACTCGCAGAAATTTAATAATTTATAACAATCAAAAAATTAAAAGTGTTCCAAAAATTCGGTTTTCTTTTTTAAGAGATTCATTGTCTCTTCGTTTATTTTTCGTTGTAATAATAATAATAGTTTGTTAGATCTAACTTTAAATCGCGTCTGTTTGCAACTGGACACTGTTTGCAGATATTGTAGAAAGCAGATTAGATAATATTAAGCAGTACATTTGTATAGTCAAATAATTTAAACGGAACATGAATACGCGTAATAATAGGTACACGTGCATTATGAGAACGTCGGTAATATCATGTACGGAACCCCTCTAATCTAATAGGGAATGACAATATGGGTCTGCGATTACGCTAATCGGGGGTCCCGGACGGCCTTTCACAATGCGCTACATTGCGCTTCCAATTAACGTCTGACCTGCAGTGCGCGCCTCATTCCTACGCAGTTTGCTCTTAGTTGGCAAAATCGCCAGTAATATTTGTCATACGTTGTTTCATACAATGCAAAGACTTTATTAGCTAAAAAATAACAAACTTTGTCTCTGCACATTCTCTTACTCGCTTACTCATCCGCGAATAATTTTATTATTCAATTCAATTTCATATTTCATGTTTAGTTCTACTTCAATATTAACAATTTTATTATAAATTGAATTGTATATATTACTATGAATTTTACATTAATATCAAAGTTTCAATACACATGATATAATGTTAATATGAAAAAGTAGTTATGCAAATGAAGAAGAAAATACCATAAATTTGGTGTATGATTAGTTTAAAGGCACAAGACCGCATTATGATAATTTGCAAAATATGTTTCGATAAAGCGGTTATGCGCGAGAAGGGCAGGCACCCTGCATTGAGTTCATGAGTAAACAACGTAAGCGCACTCCGTTCGTTGTAATGCAGACAATCCCGCGGCCAAAGGAACGTGCAATTTTTCAAATAAGATTGGCACGTTGAAATTTGCATGCAAACTGCGTTGTAATATCCTAGATACGTGTAATAGCACGCTCAACATTAATAACTCCAAATATTCGTGGATATGTTTGAATCCTTCACATATATTTTTCCATATTAATTCCATGCTCCACTCTTGGCTTTTATTTCATTGTAGCTAATTTTGCACAATGAATCATTTATTGAGATTTTCATTTGAGATTTCTTCCATACCTATACCGTTTGTTAAATTTTTAAAATTTTTCTAACAATAATAATTCTAACTTATTTTATAAAAACAATAGATTTTAAGAACAAATTTTCAACTTATGATTTACTATTTGTATTATACTACTTTATATTATCATCTTATGTGTGTTATAAACTGTTTAAAATTACTTTAAGGTTGAAAAATATTTATTAAAATTATTAAAATATAAAAAATAATGAAAAATGTATATATTACGCATTAAAATATGTTTCAGACACAAACTGAATGCAGTAGAAAAAAAAGCATAGAAAATTGTTCAACATTATTAGAATTTCGAAAAAGGACGAGTGAATGGAAAGCATGATAATCACGTAGGAATTTTTGAATGGATAATAACACATTTATATAGCACGCAAAAAGGCATCGCCTGGTAATCGTCGCATTTGCAATTACGCGGAAGTTGTCCGCATTTCGTGTTGGAATTTCTTTCACGATCAGGGAATAGGCGGCAATCTTATTTGGCCGGTGTTTTTCCAGTGACGACCTTTGCCTATACTTTGCGGCAGAGGCAATGCAGGATTTTCCAAATAAAGAGGACGCGTCGGCCCGTTTGAGAGTGCGACATGACGCGACGTGTATACTAAATGCCTGCACAAATCCATGCGACCGTCAATTTTTTGTACCTTTTTCTTTTACGTTTTATTCTTCATTTCTCGTCGCACATTGCAATACGCGGGATGGTATTTGCGCTTGGGAAACTAATGCAATCCGTCCTGTTTGCCTATTAAACAATTTTCACGATCAAATGCTGCGACAAGAATTCGTTGATTCGGTAGAAATTTGTTTTGTCGTATTGATAACATCCAAAAGCCATTAATTAAATGCGAGCTAGTGTAGTTTTTTAGCGAGTTTTAATATACGTATGATGAAGTTTATGGAAAACTTTTTTTTTATGGGAAACAAAGATGCAATTGCCCGAATATTGATAGAATAAGTGACTGATATTTTTATATTCATGCTGTTCATTAATTTGCCGCGAGACAAATTTTAACATCTTTTAAAGAATATTAATATAACTGTTTATTTAATTTTTGAAGTTTAACAAAAATTTAAGAATTTTTAAGTTTTCAATTTTTAATACAGACTTTTATATTGATTTAATAGAGTTTTTTTTATTGATTTGTCAAATTTGCTGTTAACTGTACCATGTTTCCAAGTTGTTTATATTTTTTTTCAAGAGAATTGAAAAAAAAGAATTAATTTATAAATTATTTAATGACTAATAATAATTAATTTTTTAACACTGTGAAACTTTATTTTCATGTATTATTTATTAATTTTATGTAGTGATAATCAGTTAACTATGTGTATGAAATCAATAGTATATTCTGGTAATTTCAAATTATTGATCTTGTACAATTTAAAAATATATATTTCTAGTAATTATATATTTATAATAACAAAACCTATAAAAATGCATTCGAAGTCTTAAAATATAATTTATTCTTAAGAGTATATAAATATTGATAACATAAAATGCAATTAACAATCATTAATCTGATCGATTACATAAAATACAAGTTATAATCACAACTGCTACTATAATATTAAATATATATATTTGATTAATTTTCATCTCATGTTCTATACAATTGAATTAATGAAAAAATGGAATTAAATTAACCTCAATGCACTAATTAATTTTAATTTAATAAGTAAATATCTCAGTAAAAGTTTTAAATTAAATTGGAACTAAATAGTTAAAATTCTAAAATTGAAATCTAATTGTATCTGTTTTTTTTTATTATGAATATGTTTTTCTAATTTGCCACTTCTGAAATACAAATTTTGTCGATCAGCCAACAAAATGACTACTTCAGTTCGGCGAAACTCTCGATAAATCAGCGAAACCATACTCGAGGACCACAACACTCAATAAATCAATTCTCTCTCATAGCGTTTTATACTCGAAACTCTCCAATTCCGCGTGAGCTCTCTATAAACCGCGTGACTTACAAAAAAAATCGAAACGCGTTAATCCTCGTATAAATAAGCCAGCGGTTTTGACATCCGGCGCTCGACTTGATGAAACTATTTCGCGTCGCATTGCCGATTGTAAACAGCCATTATCCGTCGGTTTATCCTCGTGCGGAGATTTACTCGAGGTGCTTTAGTAGCATTAAGATGCGCTCGCATGCATGCTGCACGACTTCGCACTTTTGCTATATAGGCGCCGAGATTTACGTCGGTTGCGGGCAACTTTTCCGGGCAAAAGATTGCACGGCAGCTCCCATTCGACGCCTTGTTTTGAAATATAAGCTTCGCAAAAATATGAACGTTTAACTTCGACCGAATATTTTCCAGTCGTAAAAAGTCCATTTGTAAAGTTATGGTTTCTTCGTAAATACACATGGAACGACTTTCTATAAAAACGCAACTATACTCAAATAAATTTCATTGCACAAAAACCATGAAAATTATATAATTCTTTAAAAATGTACTGCTTTAAATGGAAGAATAATTGAAAAATTATTTTTGTCATTTGACATAAAATGAAAGTATACAAATATTATAATTTTTATTTGAACATCAATTTTTAATGAAGCTGAGATTTATAAGGAATTTTTATATTATTTCTTATATTTTATATATATGTATTTGTGTGGTATATATTAATAGAATTTTAAAAAAAGTCACAATTTTAAAGTTATACAATTGACATTAAAAATAAAGGCAAAAAAATTATCACATTTTTCAACTTTTGTCAATATAATTCATAAAATAAACTGAATTTTGAAAATGTATTTTCAAACATTTGAAGATGAAATACTGACTTTGACAAAATGCAGTATAAAAGAACATTTTTCTTGTATTTAAAATATAATATATTATTGAGAAAGAAATTTTGTATATAATAATGGCGTAAAGAATAGAAATATTGAAGAAAAAAATTGCAAATATTATTCCTCGAAATATGTGTCTAAAACAAAGCACTCGAGAGCTTCAATGTTCAACGAAAATAACATTTATTAATCACAGTCGCCCTTAGACGACGACAAATCATTTTTAAGTACGAACGACTAAAGGGTTAAAAATAAATTCGTGACACAGAATTGCTCGAGTGGATGGTTTTCTTACATAACAAAGTTTTAACTTATTTTGGGTCCGAGTTAAATTTGGAATGCAGTGTCCGAGTGTTGTTTACAACTATTTATAGCAAATCCAAAAAAGTGCGTCCTTTGCACAAAAGACTGGCACATTTTTCCTAAAGAAACGGAAACCTTCACAAGCCAAAAACGAACTTTCCTTCACCTAAAAATTCTGAATAAAAATCACCTTTTATATCCAGCAAAATACACTTGAATACATTGCACGATCTATTTTGAACTAAATATATATTTGTCAAGTTGTTTTGATATGCATATACATTTATTTTTTATTAAAATCAATATTCGCTATAATATAAGTTCATTTATACTTATTTTTGTTATTTATAAGAAATACTTTTAGTTTTATCAATAAAGAATTTTATAAATCATTAGCAGACTAAATAAAGAAATAAATATAAAAATAAATATAATAACATAAATAAGTAGATTGAGTATATTATTTTGTTGATCTAATTTAGATTCTTTATATGTGTAGATATATGTTGTTAAATGTATATTATTTTTTTCTCTTAATTATAGAAATCACAACTAAGAATTTATTGACATTAAACATTGAAATAAATAAAAAGAATATATACAAATAAAAAAATGTTAAATTATATAAATAAGAAAAAGAAATAACTAAATAATAAATATAATTTTTCAAAAGTCAGCAACATAGTTTTCTTTGAAGAAAATGTTATATTATTTATATTTTTGTTTTATTCATAATATCAATTAAATAATAAAATTTAAGGGGTATAGAAAAATATATTCTTCTACTGTGAAAATATTAACCTTTGAAAATATTAAAGTTTTGTGATAAAGAAATTGGTTTTTAAGCTTTTAGTGACAAATTCCAAGCGCAGGTATTGCGCAGGTGCGTGACTAGTGGCATCGCTACGTAACCAAGAAAGAGACACGAGGTCGACGACTCTCGTGGCTCTTCCGGTATTTCCATCTTCGTCTCAGAATCCCTCCCAAGTTTGTTTATGCCGAGCAACCTCTCGTGCAGAAAGAAGGAACGGTTCGGATCAGGTCATATGCGCCTGGATGACGCAATGCGTGACAAGCACACGCTTCGAAGATTTCATTGTCAGATGCTTCTGGTATGAAATCACTTAATTACACGTTTTCAACGTTTATTACAACGTTTGCTTGGTTTTTAAGCAGCTGCAAATTTCGTATGACTATTGAATTCAAATTTTTATGAACATTCAGTACGAATCTTAGTTCATCCACAAACAATAACAATTTTTTTCTAAAAAAAATGTTTTAAATTTCCTGATTACAATTAGAGTAGAAATTATTGCAATGAAAATTTAATTAAAAACCTTTGCAACTTATAATTGTTACAAATTTAAAAATTAAACTTTTCCAAATGATGTTCTTACTTTTTAACTAAGCATTAAATACAGTAGGGTTACTAATTTAAAGCATATCAAAATTATATTTAATTTCAACAAATGTGCACGACTGAATTCCACTGCGAGTTTAACACGTCTTCATTTAGCATCATAATATGCATACTTGAAAATAGCTGAGACAAAAGATGTCGCAGTAAAAGTGATAGAGGTCTGTTCAGTTCAGATTTTGCGAAAGTACGCAATGTCTCATAATGGGCCGCGCGCTTGCCAAACTATTTTGCAAAGACGGTGTTTGCGTATTTTGACAAGACCATGAAGCATCAAAAAGTAACACCTGCACGTCGTAAATCATAACGTTTTCTGTTTCAATCAAAACCTTATACTGCTTTATTAATACAAAACAAAAAGCTATTAATGCTTGTATATTAATTCGACAGGGCATTAATAATATTTTGGTCATGGATGGCACCCAACTTCTAAGATAATAAAGTAAACGTTCTATTAAATATTAAATCATATGACTAAGTTGGTTCGAATTTTCCAACGTTTCCGTTGATTTATTGATATCTATCTGGACTATATAATAAAGTGATGAATATAATAAAAGCATTTTTCAATTTAATTTATTTTAATTTTTCAATTTAAAAACTTTAAAATTGATGAAAAATTTATATATAAAATTGATTTTAATATTACATTTATTAAAAGGAGATTTTATTTAACTGAATTAAATTTCATTTAAATTAATTTTGTAACTGGTATTGTAAATCATTGTAGCTTAAATTTAGATGATTTCTTTAATTATCTGACAATTTTTCAATTGTTTCAATTAATATGGACACATATTTGCAGTTTAAAATTCGTTTGCTACTCTAAATCGTATATGCAATTTAATTACATTTCTGACATAAAATAAAAATATTAAATTTTCTTTTTTAAATAATTTTAGATGAGATTTTAAAAACTTTTCTGCAAGATAAGCGATTTAATTTTCGTTAGCCAATATTGCATAGTTTGTTGTCGATCGTAGAAGTAGAATTTTAAATTCCATAAATTTTATTTTTACACAGACATATATCGAAACGGGAAGACACGGCTTGTATTATTCGGTGCTAACAAAAACAACGCAACGTAAATTGAAACCAAAACAAGTAGATCTAAAATTACAGTTAGATTGTCTTCTTCGAGTGAACATAAACGTGGTTCCGTTTAACGTCGCATTGTAGTTGGTGATGTTTTGCTAAAGCTAAATTAGGCAGCTGCAGATCAAGATCGGCCAAAAATAATGCCGCCTGCAGAGTTGCAAAAATGTACACGACTTGTCACTGTGTTGTCACTGACCTGCGACCTCGTTTTGTGTCGGAGTTCGTAGCTAAGTTTGTTCGAAAGTTTCCAAAAGTGCAATGTACAATTCGATACAAGTAGAAATAATGAATAAATAATATAAAATTAAATTAAATATTAAATATTATCTTAATATATATTATATGTTATATACTTCAAGTTACATTTTATAATTTGATAATTAATTTTTATAATGATTAATAATTTTATAAGTTTATATTTTAATATGTAATATTCTCACTATAGGATTATGAACAAAAAAAATTACATATGAAGTAGAGTGTCATTAATTGATTATTTTAATTAATTTCTATTAGATATAGTTTAACTTAACAAATTGGCACATGTTTGCGACATTGATTTTTCATTTACATTAATTGAAACGATGAAATTGAAATTGCAAATTTCATTAGCAAATGAACATTCCTTCAACCTCGACTTACAATTCCGCAAAATTTATCTTTGAATGCAAAATTCGGAATGATTTAATGGACCGACTTTTGTAGAGCTTAGGACAATATTAGTGAATCGCATCTATTATCAGGATCGAGGAAATCGAGCAACATCAAAAGACCTTATTCTGGACGTGCAAACATCAAACATTTCTCCTTAAATAACCTGAAAGTATCCGCGTAGGGTACTTTAATGACCAAATTACTCAGAGCGTCTCAATCCATAAAACAAAAGGCATTGCGCTCCAAGAACCTAACCTAAAATACGACCGACTTAATACCTAAATGTATGGCCTATAAAATACGCGATAAAGTATATGGGGCGAAATTTATTGTTATCATCGAAGTCAGCCATGCAGCGCGTCAAGTGGTAAATATAGTGCAAGTCTCGATGCCAAGATGAAGCGCGCGCGCTCGTCCCGGGAGTTGTGCTTTGAATCCCGAAACTAGCGTGATTCATACCGGACTGCCAACCACGCCAACATTTATAACGTAGTCATGTACCCTATGTCGCACGACGCCGTCACGAGGGATGTGCAGAAGGAGGCCGCGACGCTCCGCTCGGCGTGACGCTGCGCGGATAGACGGACGTTGACTGCGACTAATCCGCGCGCATCGCTATTTAGTTCACGAGATCGCCGTTCCATTTCGTACTATTCATAAAACAACACACTGTGCATATGCTACTCTGTATTCAGTATTGTACACACATTTTTTAATGACTTGATTGCCTCTTCAAAATAATTCGTTCATATATTAAAAGTATAGAAAAAAAATCAGCGAACTTATTTTTTAAATCTTATTTACCACAAAATGTTATAATTGAATAGTTTCGAGTGTACACTGAGAACAAAATTTATACAAATTACTAGCTTTACTGGTACTGGGTGGATATATTTTCAAAAAATAAACAATACTAATTGGCAAAATAAAATGTAAACAAAAATTGCTTTTATTTTAGTATCTAAACTTTGAAAGAAATTAGTATGTCAATATTTTTGATATTTTAGGTTTCTTTTAAATTTTTAAACATATTTGAAAGAATTTAATAAGTAAGTCTTATCGAATTAAGTATCTTAATGAGATTTTCAAATTTTTGGATAAGTTAAGATACAAATTCGCTCTCGGTATTCCAATTTTTTGTCTTTAACTGCATTTTTTCCAGCCTTCTGCATTTTCGTTTTAAGACCGCGCTGTCATAAGGTAATTTACATGCATTATCCAAAGATAACTAGGGCTTTCGACGAGTGAAGGATATGGCTGGTGATCTTTCGCATGGGCGCTGAGTCGATGTTAGGTCGGGAGGCGAGATTGTTCGTTTCAAGGTTTTTTCCCGGGGATTTCAGGGTATTAGTCAAATGGATGGAAAAAACACCGGATGAAATGATATACTCGAGAAAAAGCGGGTAGTCGAACTAATAGCTGGGATCGCTTTCTTCATTATCATCCCACTGTTATACTTTAGATATTGCGTTTCAAATAATACGGTTTTTTACATAAAACATGTTCTGAATTTGTTGAATAACTAAATTATATTCGCCTGAACGAACCTGCTTTGGTAGGAATCAAGAAAGAAAATTTGTTTTCCGGAATATATATTTTATTGTGCAATAATATAATATTATAAAGTGTAAACATGTGAAAATATTTTATCCTTTTTTCTATAATAATATTAAATCAAAAATAGATTTCCTTATATTATTAAAATCTGCACACAGGTCATTAGAGTTGGTAAAGCATTTAAGAAGATTCTATGTATTTTCAATTCATCTATAGGTTTTTTCATTTTCTGTCTCGAGTGTTTTGAAGAGGATTGGCCCAATGAGTGCATTACTTTGAATGCATAGTCAGGTAAAAGGACGACAGTGGGAATGAAAAATAGGACAATTTTTCTGCGCTGTCATATGTTGTCCCAAGCCAACGAAATTTTTCCAGCTTCTATTGATCTTTTAGATCGATGTCAAGTGCTGCTGAATGTATCAGATACTACAACTTAGCCATCCTTCGGGATGAATATTAATGGCGCAACCTTCGTCTAGAACAGTTTTCAACGCGATGATGAAAATTCAATCGAACATCTCCGAATTATAATACAACGTTTCTGAATTTAAATTAGTTTCACGGCAGATTAATTTAGTTTTGCTTTGAACATTTTGCGGATCTAATTAGCTTAAGACAAGAGTCTTAGTGTTCTTTTATTTCAAATGCTTTGAGTGAAAAAAATTGATGAAATAATCATTCATTCATATGCCAATAAGAGATGTCTATAATGAATTTATATGGGGAAAAAAATAATTTTATGGAAATATTTCAAAACTGAATTCACAATTCGAGAAAATATTAAAAGATCGATAAAAAATAATATTTTAAATTTGAGTATTTATACAAAATGATATGTGGAGATTTACAGAAAAGTTTAGAGATCAATTTCTGAAGTGGAAATCGCGCTTCTGATCAAAATTATAGATAATAGCAGAAAATTTAAGTTAAATAAGGCTGTTTTAGAAATCATGAAATATTTATAAAAATATTTGTAAAAATGTTTGTAAAAATATTTGCAATTATTTTTACTATTATAGTTCTAGAAATTTTTTTATTCTAGATAATTTAAATGCTCTTCAGCTAATTGACACTTGAAAGTTGTCAATTGGTAAAAAAGAGTCAAGTTTGCAATTTATTCGGAATTATTTTAATCAGGATTGTACCAGAAAAATAATATTTACTCCATTGGAATTTGTAAAGAAAATGTTTATTAAATAATGTCGCAATAGAATTTCTGTTAAAGAAATGGAAGTTTTATTAAATCTTAGAAAGGAACTCTGTTTTATCTTAGGGACTAAAATACACGAGCACGTGGCTCGGTAACAAGTAAATACTTTTTCCTTAATTCTCAACGGTCGAATTTATTTACCATGCACTCTATGGCAATTGCCTCGCGTTCAATTATAACTCGGTACGGCACGACCCTAACTCAATCATGAAAATTACACCAGCTGAACGACAAATCCTGGCCGAATCCCGCTTTAAAAGGCCTACGAGCGTAGCCGTAAAATCTGTATTATTCAAAAGAGGTCGACACTCCAACGAACGCGTTCGCCGCTTAATTAAATTAGCTTCCCCGTCCCTTTTAGCGTTTGAATCACGAACGATCGACTCGCCGAAGTGTTTTCCACCTTGGCCTAACAAAGTCGCGCCATTGTCAAATAAAGCTTGATCATTCGTTAAGTTATCTAGGTCCTGTTTGATTTGGTCGGAGAATGAGTTCGATTTTGCTTGCATGCAATTAATTGTAACCCACACTTTTGCGTAAATACAACGATAACCGCACGATGAACTTAAGTTTGTACCTAGTTTACGTGGCTTTGGATTGAGATTAGAAGTGACTTTATGCGCGAGAATTTGTTATCATTATATCAGACTTTTAATTAGGCATGACGTTAATTAAGGTCGTGATAAAACAGCGAAGATTCGTATTATGGTTTAATGGTAGCATGGGAATGCCTCTTGCGAGATTAAAATGAATAAATTGTTGCGATATGTGATGTTTAGAGGCCACTTTCTGCAGCGCTTAGCGCCACCCAAAGTAACGACTATGCAATGAATTTCAAATGTGAAAAACTCCTTATGCTTCTCGACTTGTCTTGTTTTACGATTTCTTAAACTTTTTTATATCATAAGGAAAAATTTGCAAAAGAAAATAATGAGACGGTTAAGACGTTTATCCAAAAATGTACTTCTTAGTTATGAATAATAAATACAAAACAAATTGAAATAAAACTAAAGCGTGATATTAAAAAAATTATTTTCACTAACAATAAAAAACAATTACGTTTATACAATTTGTATAAACTTGTTATAAATTCAAACAAATTAAGCTGCAGTAATAACGGATGATTGGAAGAATGTTTCGAAATGGAATCTTATTTTAAGACCTTTTATAAATTTGTTTTACATCTGCAACTTTTTTTCGCGCGTCGTTAACGTTCTTTTCAAGTGGTATTCAATAAACTGTGTAGCAAAGTGCATAATTTCAATAAACGCTTTTATTTTCAAAGCAAAATTTGTGTACATGAAATTTTATCGCAACTCGCCATCGTAAATTATTTCGCAAAAATGACTAAAAACTAATGCAATATCGTACATTTTTCTCAGCGTATGATTAAACACTCGAATCATTAGTTGTTTTACCGTGAAAATTATCATTATTGATCGCATTGCAATTATTTCAACATTTTTGCAATTGCATAATTTTGATCGGAATTGTCAGAACAATTAGTCGTTAACTTGTTATTAGTCCTACATATTATATGATACTGATTATGATGAAGTTTAAATAACTTTTACGTTCATATATATCATAAAATAATTATTTCCTAAAGCATTACAATGCAATTTAATTTAGTTTATTTAAAGTTTGTGCTGAATTAGTTGGTCTTTCCAAAGTAGCTGACTGACTCATTATTCAAAACGATCTTAGCAATTTTGGTCGTGGAGAACACACCGAGTGATATGCATCAGCTGAATAGAAAAGACGTTTGGACAGCAAGATGTTTAGACATTTCGGTGACTGCAAGATACAACAAATCTAAACTCAGAGGCAGCTGAATGGACGACATATGCCGAAGTTACTCGGCCAAGTACGCGGGGTTCTCTGCAAACTGTTTCGGACCGTTCAAGACGAAGATTCGGACCAAATCGACCGCAAACTTGAAGCTCCAATGCAATCTCGATATTACTGAATTCACCAATGGGAATTTACTTGTATTCGGCGAAGAATCAAAATGCAAACTATTGTGGAATGATGTTTGGACAGGATTAAGGGTCTATTCACAAAATATTTTCACAAAATTGACATTTTTCCGTTCTTATTATATTGCTTGTAATATATTGTGTGTAGTCTAATGCACCTTAGTTAGTTAAGTACAAAAATACTTGAATATAATGCACAATACTTTGCAACGTTAATAAGGGAATGTATTATTGTATTATTGTTTAAACTGTGTATATGTGTGCATTAATTTAATTTAAGTATTAAAAAAAATAGTTCATTGTAGGTTATGTTAACACATGGGCTGAAAAGTTCCGGGCCTAACAAAGAAAAAACGTTTTTTTTTCATTCAAAATTGGCTTTATTCATCAATATAATTTCCATTAATATTTATTTTGTAATTTCCATTCAATATTAGAGCGCCGCTCTAATATTTTAATACCATTTTTGTAGGACGATTTATCTTTTGCCTCAAAATAAGCCTCAGTTTCAATGATAACCATTTCATTCCAGCGAAATTTCTTACCGGCGAGCATTTTTTTGAGGTCTGCGAACAGCCAGTAGTTGCTGGGAGCCAAATCTGGAAAATATGGTGGATGCGGGAGCAATTCAAAGTGCAATTCATGTAGTTTTTATTGACTTGTGACACGGTGCGTTGTCTTGATGAAACAACATTTTTTTCTTTGCGATATTTCTTTCCTTATATTATGAGCAAAATAATTTTATAATAGTAGTTTCATTTAAATGAGAAACTAATTAATTATTATTTTATATTTCTGACTAAAAAACCTTTTAAAATGTTTAATTTATGGACTTTCCATACAAACATTTTCATTTTTTATGATTTTTATCTTCAGTTCGATGGGAATTGACAACTTATGTATTGCTTCCACCCTTTTATCATCTCAAAGAGTCTCATCATTTTCCCTTGATATCTTTCCCGCCATATAATGATTTCACAGCATAGCCCTTGATTTACACCGAACTTTATAAATTCTGATCGGAGAATGATACTTTTTTCACTCAATTAAGCGTGAAAGGAAGCGCTCGTGGCCTTAAGAGGGCCCTAAAAGTGGCGCGCGAGGTCATAAAATGTAAAGGGAACGTTTTTACCGCTCGGGCTTTTCCGCCAAGGTCTTTTGATTCGAACGGAAACATTTAACACCCGTTTTTTCATAGTGCAGATCGATTCGTAAATCAACAAGCCGCGTCGCTTTTAGGAAGCCGATTCTATGTCGAAACGCAGTTTCAAAGAATTTCACTACTTTTTGGCGAATGAGTGCGACTGCAAAACGAAGTGTCTTTTGTTCTGACACTGATCGATCATACGCGCTCGCAAGTACAACCAATTTGAACGCAATCTTTTTCCGGCCGAGGCAAACATTAATCTGTTTGCAAAGATGGAATCGCACGTTGATGTTGCCTCAAAGGCTTTGTTTCCCGAGTGATAGATGAGCAAGCTTGGGCGCTCTAGAAAACGAGTCCAGGGAAAAGAGAAATTTTTACGGGGTAATGTATCATACGAGGGCTTACGTGAGTATCTAGATAATTATTTGACTGAAAAAGCCTTTGATTTTATTCTTCGAGATGCGCTGTTGCTTTTCGCAATTGATGACGTCGAGTCGCGTTATCAACAACCATCCTATCGAGCGTTTCATCATCAATTGAAAATGAACTTTATGCGAAGACTATTTCTTTTTTGAAGAAAAACTAGATCCATGCAATTTAATCGAAAAATGGAATTGCTTTACTCATAAAATTTTCAAGTAATTTTAATTTAACATTGACTACACTGAAAAACTAACTAACTACACAACATTAACTACACTGAATACATGGCCAAAATTATATCTATAGTAGGCATTTTATATATGTTAACTTGCAATACTATTTTGTTGCGATAGACATACGAGGATGCCAGCGAGAAACTATATTGATGAGAAAGTTTCAGTTATAAAATTATTTATTTGTTTCTTTATATTATTATTGTGTCTATATATTGTTTGCTTCATTAATATTTATTTCTGAATTATTATTTATATATTGAATATATCTTTTTTAATAGAATATAATTTTTTTCTTTATTTCATTAATTCAGACACTCCAATATATTTACTTTTTATTTTAATACTTTTTATTATATTCTATAACCAACAATACATGAATGCCCATGGCCAATATAAATGTCTCTCATCAATAAATTTCTATTACAATACTTGTATGCCTACTGTAAGTATACTAGAATTGTTATTAACATTTTAGGCATACGTATCGCAGCTAGTAGCTATACATATTATACTGTGCCAGCTATATTTTTTTTCAGTGTAGATATTAAAAGAGAAGTCAAATTAATCAGGAGCATTTTATAATGAAAGTTGATGCAATTTTAAAATATTGAAATAAAATTATACATAGTGTGTAGTTGCAGATGACTTTTAATGCAAATTAAATCCTTAATTGAAATAATATTGAAATGTTTAACGATCTGTATTATAGCAATAACGTATGATTGCAAATACTTGAGTATTCAATGTTCGAATTAAAATACCAATAATGTTTCAGTTTCAGTGTCAATATTTTCATTTCAAAACTGCCATGTTTTAATTAAAAACACTTGACTTAATAGCATTTTGACATTAACAAACATTTCTATTTCGCATCATTAAATCATAAAATTATTTAAAATTTACAAAATGATTTATATAACATGCCTTTTGTTAAATTGCTTAATTAACGAGCTTATATATATATGTACAAGTATTTATTAACAAAATTTCCCCAAATAAAAGCGATTTTACTTACATTTTCATTCAAATAAAAAATGATATCTTACTTCTTAAAAAATTCTATACAAAATTATTTATGATTAAATTGCACAATTATTAAATTATTTACTTATAAAGTAAATTGTAATCGTAAATAAAGTTTATTTATTATCTTAGCAATTTCTAAACACCCAAAAATTGCAATCGACATAAGTGCGGCTATAAATTGTCTCCAGCTTGGTTATAAATTTCAGAGCAGGTCAATTGACATTTAAATGTTTTGCGATGCAGTCATTTCCCGACAATGATGCCCGATTAAATAGACGCGAGCCGGTTCCGCAGCACTTATCACCCGGCTCCAATAAGTCGAGTGCAGTAAACCTAGATTCGCGGCAATCAATTGCCAGCTAAGCGTTGATACAACGGCGAGAACAGACCGGCGAAATCGCGTATTAAATTACCCTTATTGCCAGTCGGAGCGTCGACTCGGCTCGGCCCCGTTGCCAGAATAACATTTCGCGAGATAAAAATGAGCGTCAGTCGCACTCCGACGGCGTTCTTTAATTGTGACAGCAACATGCCGAGTAACTGTTGCTTGAGTTTGCAGTTATTCCGACATAAGAAGCGAACCTTCCGACACTGACTGTAGTTGTCATATGCACACGTAACCATTTTCCATGCATTAGCGAAACATTCTCCGCTCTCCTAATTACTTGTTACTTATGTTTCGAAAGCCGCGCGCGACAAAGGGAAGCACGAATGGGTAATTGAATTAGAAAAAGAAATTTAACCGACGCGACGTTAAAGTTAAGGCAAGATTTTATCGATAAAAATATTAATGGCCGTGTTATAGTATAACATTAGTTATTTAATAAATTGTAAAATTAAAATCTAAAATAATTATTATTTAATATTTATTTGGTTACCAGTTTGTTTCATGATGAGATTAAATCATTATATACAATCATAAAATAGAAATATCATACAATTACTGTTTGATATTATTTGTAATAAATAATGAGTTGTAGATCTTCCAGTCAGGCAATAATTATTATCGGAAAGATATCCTGATACTCGTATTTCAATAACTTTATTTTAGATGCAAAAGGTGAAAAAATAAGATTTAAACTAATTATTTATTAGTATGCCTTAATTGGAAAGTAAATGTTATAAAGAGAAATGAAATAGTGGTATGATTGTTGAAATTATTAAATTAATATAGAGGGTCATATGTGAAGAGCGAAAATTTTCAGTAAATTTCAATGGAAATTTGGTTATGGTCACCACAAAATACTGAGTTTAAGAGCACTTATGTTAGTTCACGATAAAATTATAGTTGGAAAATAAGTATCTTATGTTCTGGCAGTAATCAATAATAATTATTATTATATAGTTATTTAAAAGCTTTATATTCGAAAATGATCAAAATATCTTTAAATAAAAATGAATGGAAATTTTAAATTGAAATGTATATTAAATAATAAATTTTGTTGGTGAATTAAATTTACAGTTTAGAATTTGAAACATTTCCACTTTCCACTTAAATCAGGGTGATTAACTCCAGTTGTTTTTCATACCATTATTTTTATATATTATTTATATTGAAAAATGTAATTTAAATCATACTCACAAAAATTTGGAATGATTGATTATTGTAATTTATTAATCATACAATTAATATTTTTCTAAATTATTATATAAGATTAAAATTCTAATTAGAACTTTTTAATAAATTATACTTAGAGTAAGAGATCCCGTTAAAATTGCATACGAGATTGGTTTTAATTAACTGGATCAGGGCTAAAAATGTACAAGAATAATTCATAGTTTAGATGTTATGTAAAAAGTGCACCTATTGGTGTTTCTACTATTTTAAGTTATTCCTATGAATCATGTAAAGAAACACGTTTAGATGGTCTATTGCAACTCTTTTTCTGCATTCGGTACCGGTTTGTAACTGTTATATCATATTCCCTAGCAGGAATACTATTAATAGACATTCAACTTCAATAATTACTGTTTACCTGTGAGTAATGTAACCTTGCATCGAGGTAATCGGATTTTTCAATGAATTATTTCATTATGATTGAATCCAATGCAATGGTAAGATTGTTTATTCTGTTGATGGAACACGATTTATTCTTATGAATTTCTGGAATAGCGAGCTGCTATTTTGAATTGAATTATACGATTGGAGATTAAAATCGCAGATCTATAAAAACACTCATATTTAATTGTTTGTTGAATTATCTATAAATTCAATAAATAATGATAAAGGGCAATACTTTATTTTAATGTAAACATTATTACAATAAACGGACAAGAAAAACTAATTGTTTTGAAATATAGAACATTGGAATAATTATTTTATAAATAGCTACATTGGTATATCATTATAGTAATTTATATTAAAGCGTTTTATATTATTTCAGTGGCATTTTATTACTCACATTAGAATTAAAATTTTATTACACTTACACCATTAAAATATCTTTCTTTTTATATGTATTTTTTTATCTTTGACTATATATATATGCTTTTAAGAAAATGTTTAAACTACCGACTGCGTTACTAATCAAATTCCGAAAACACTTCTCCTTAATTAGAGTCGTCGCAACGAAAAGAAAACTGATTTACTCGATGCTCTAATCCGGACACCCGAACAAACCCAATTACCGCGGCCGAAAAACAATTTAAGTCCACTTATCGCGACGAAACTTTGTGCTGGCAAGTTAGCAAGTTCTTGCGCTCGATTCGCGTCCCGATAATCGCATTTTTCCAGCGCGTTAAACAACCCGTCGACGATATTCCCAGACGCAAATTGACTTAGTAACGTGATACTAAAACGCGCGTCGACGTAAGAGGACAGAAAAAAAATGCGGCGCGAATATAACTGGGCCGTTCAACGCGCGGGTCGAGGTGACGGCGTGCCAGTCGTGGGAAGTTATGTAGATACAAAACCCAGCACTGGACCACATTACCTGGAGTGCAATTAAGGGTAACGGTAACGAATCAATTGGCATATCCTCCTTCTTGGTTTGCCCTTCTCATCCCGACACCAAACGAGAAAAAGACATTAAAGAGTCAACAGCCTTTAAATTGGTTGAACA
>JABFPK010000093.1:0-20702 GCA_022817445.1 Habroteleia sp. ZL-2020
CCCTTAACATTCACAAACCAGCCCGGAATAATTTTTCCATAAAGTTTCGAAGTTGGCATGCACCGAAAACCATTTGCCGAAGTGGATCTGCTTGTTGGTCCGACATTGAACTATTTAGTATAAAATACACATGCTGGCTCTTGCTCGCAATTTCGGAAGAGTGCTACACTTTCAAGAGCCCTATATTAGTATTATGCCACGCGCATGAACTTGCGCAAAAATCCACGATTTATCGCCCTCTATTCGTGCACTTGAAATTCTTCATTAGGGAAAGTTGTTTGATTAAAAATAACGCGTCGGTGCTGCCATCTTGGATTAGAGTACGAATTCCATTCATTTTGGTAATTCAAAGAATGTAAGCGAGTTTTGTTTATTTAATGGTTTGCGAGCACAGAGGTTCTTGAAATCTTAGTAAAATGCCAGAAAGAGTTTTTGGTAATATACTGTAAATGATTTAGGTACATTTTAATGACAAAAAGATACTTGAAAAAGTATTCTATAAATATTACGAAATAACTTAAGGAGAATTTGTGAACGGCCTGAATCATGGCCCAGACAGGAAAATTGTTGCCAACCCTATTGCCATTTCTTTGTTAAATATTAGAGCTAGAAAATTTTAGCCTTATCTGGTCCGGACCAGGCATTCCACCAAACAGGATTGTCAGATCAGGACCTTAGCAACACCCGGCGTTACACCCACCTTCAGGTCCATGCTAGAATATATCAATAAGATCTTAAGATTCCCTTTAGAAGGAAAATATGTGGTCCTGACCTGGTTCTGAATGGGCATACATTAATAATAATCTGAATAAAAAATTAATAGGAATGCCATGGGTGTGCCAAACCAGGACCCGATTTCAAACGTAACATGCCAGATCAAAATACTACCTGGATTCAGTCAAAGTACAAGACAACCCTGTTACCAGACAGGGTCCCGATTAGGCATATCATTTCTCTGTCTAATCTTAGATACGACATGCTAGCCTTATCTGGCCCTGACCAGACATTCCACCAAACAGGATTACCAGATCACGACTATACATCCACTCGGCGTAACACCATGATTCCCTTTAGAAGGAAATCCATATGTGGTCCTGAATGGGTATACATTGATATGGCATACCATGGCTGTGCCAGATTTCATACATGACATGCCACATCAAAAATTTACTTGAGAATATTCTCAGGATATTCTCATAAGTAGTTAGTAATCTTATTATAATGATATATTTATGGTATATATTATATATATCTTTGTTCAATTAATTTTTATTTTTAATGCTTTTTAAATTAAATATGATTTTATTTAATAAAAAGTTTTGACTAAATAGCTCATTTATCGAGAAGTCATTTAGTAACCCCTTATACGGTTATTTATTACCTTACACATTAAAATAAGCCTATAATATTCTCGGTATATCCCGGATAATTTATGATATATTCAGATTATTTTTGTTAGATAAGAAATAATATTCTCAATATAATCTGAGAATATTATAGATTATTAGGGTTATTATGTGGAATGCTATTTGCGGTTAAGAAGATTGCGTGGATGATGGCATTAAATTTTATCGGTTTGGAAGAACATTTCTGATTAAACTAAATTTTTTTGAAGATAATTTATTTTCTGCCCAATTAATACAATAATCACATTAAATAATTATTATAATTTAACATGATAACTATAAATCAATAATTATTATAAATATATAACTTATTATAAATAAATATTTCTTATAAATAATTTAGAAATACATAATTAATTAAATTATGTTTTAAATGATGTAAGGAGTGTTACCCCAATCATATTTATATGTATTATTACATTATAATATCATCAGTGCTGCCAACGTCTCTTTCAATCTATTCTTGGAAAATTTGAATTTGAATTTCATGACATCTTCTTCCATCGACGAATCTACCTCTAATGACAGTGTTTTTTTAAAAAATAATTACTGCTTTTATTGCAAAAAAGAATTACTTAGTAATGCCAAGACTGTTAAATGTATAAGATACATAATTCGGCTTGCCACTCCAGCTGTTCGAAGGGTCTCGAAGATCTTCCCTAGTGGAGGCTTTTCTATTTGCAATTTTGGACTTATTTGCTCTGTTCTTGAGATACCATTGCTTTTTCTCATATGACTAACATCGGGGAAGAGTTCGTATTTACAATTAACTCTAAATTTCGCAAAACTGTTAAGTTTCTTTATACTTATGAAAATCGTCTTAACGCTTATGAAAATATGCTTCATAACCTCATCTAACTTGCCGATAAACTAGACAAGAATTTACGTATAATGTTTTAATTATTTTTCAAAATAAAAAATTATTTAACATTTGAACAACAGGATCATCTCAAGCTTTTGAAAATGCATAAAGAGGAAGGAGAATTTTGTCATCAAATATATAAAATAAAATCTCAGGATAAATTAAGAGTCTCGTGAAAAAAAATAAGTTTGGCAAAAGTCTGGCCAAGTCTGGCGGTCCATACTACTGCCAGACTACCAAAATCTGGCATGCAATTTTTTCATAAACGTTAATAATAATATAATAATAACTTTTAAGAAATAATAAAAAGTAATAACTTTTATAGTTTGAAATGAATCTGGATAGCCAGACTTCATTAGTCTGGCAGGAGTATGGGCAGCCAGACTAAAACAGTCGGGAACATGATCCAGACTTAGCCAGACTTTTACCAGACTTTCGCCAGACTAATCCAGACGTTAACCAGATTTTCGCTAGACTACTTTTTTCTACGCGAGGTATTTTTCAAAAACTAACAAATTTCCCCAATCCTACACGTTATACCTAAAAACTTCTAGAAGATACATCAAATTGCAAAACCAACTACTGACATTGTTAATAGTTTCATATACCATGGCAATCAATTATCTGAAACTATTGATATCCTACTTAAGTTGAGTATTTCGGAAAGTCATAAAAGCAGTACTTTGTGAATTATGATATGAAAGCTACACAGATGGTTATGAGTATTTACCAAACTCGTCATGCTCTTATGTATTTTATTCACCACTTCTAATTAGCTTTGTATTACAGCATTTAGCATTTATTAACACACTTTTATCTAGTTCACTTCGTTTAAATGATTAAATGATTAAGCAATAATACAATTTATTGCCAACAATATAATTACTTATAATTAATATAATTACAATAATATAATATATATAGTAATATAATATAATTATATATATAATTATATAATATAATTAATTATAACATAACATTTTATTTTTCCCCTAATTATACAGAACTGAAATCCTATTATCAAATTGCTAATCAAACAAAATATTTTAAAGATCAATGCAGATATTCTCCGCTGTGAGTTTGAACAATATTACATAACTTCCGACATACGATATAACCTACGCCTATTTTATCTTCAATTAAACAAAAAAACATTCGACAACAATCTTTAAATTGTGACAAATTTTGAAGCTGCTGCGGAGAATTTAAAATGAAAAATAAATTAAGTATGCAAACCCGAAAATAAACAAATGCGAGCGTGTGCGTTGTTTTAACAAGAACTCGATTTATTTTGTACAATTGGAATTATTTAATGGCAAATAATGCCTTTTTTTCTGTAAATAATGACTCCACCGTGCGTGAAATTGCAATTAAAAGACGAAAACTGGAAAGATAGACGAAATCAATTTTGGGGATAGAGAGAAAAATAATTGAAACAATCGGGTCAACGTTGACAATTGGTTAACAAGTGAATGGCAGACAACGCGGAAATCCTCAAATTATCGGCGATTCGTGAAAGGGACAAATATTTAAGCAACGGCGGGGAAATATAATGCGTCGTTTGCATTCCTAATGCGTAATATATTAATGAGGACGCGAGATATGTTTGACACTGGTTGACATTGCGTGTTGCGGGTAATCTACCAATCATCTCCGTATTAACTGTATCATAGTGGATTTAGGGGGAGAAGCCTTGCGATCGGGCGAGTAACGATTTAATGCTATAGTGTTTCGAATTGACTTACAATTCAAAGCTCAGCAAACTGTGAAATTCAAACCATCTGGTAATCAGTGATCAGAGGGATCGGCGTTGGCTTAACTCCACTGATTCCTGTCCTTGCTGCAGCCAGCTGGGATCTCATTTTTGCCTGATTAATTTTCCTTTTAAAATATCATTAATTATTTTGAAAACCTCCTTTTTCCGTTTTTAACTTTAAACCAATTAATTTGTGACAGTGATGAATTAACACAAATAATTGTATACAAATTGTGCGCCAAAACTTTTTAACCTTCTCAAATTGATTCGAATTAAAATCAAATTATTATTAACGACGAAGGAAAAAATTTTGTGGAAGGATTTCATTTAAGGTGGGAGTTCAAGCGTTACACCGAGAGAAAAAACTGGTTGCTATATAAAAATATATGTAAATTAAATGTACAAGTATAGGTGTGAATGCATATTGATATGGTGGGTGTAACTTTCAGTACAAATATATTTATTAGTTTTTGAAATAATAATATAATTATAACAATATATTATCCTTTCAAATAAATTTATTTTTAAAAAATTTATTGTTCATAGCATCTATTATTATCCAATATAATAATTATTCCGACCTTTATCTATTATGAAATAACTATTATGAAATAATTTTGTATAGTTAAATAATAATTGTAGTATAGTTGTAATTACAATGTTTTATATTAAATCAGAATACAATATAATATTTATTAAATTCTTTTGAAATGAAATTAAAAACTCTATGCATAGTTAGATCGATTATTCGAATTGTTTTTGATGTATTACATTCAGTATGATTGAATATGACTATCAAAATACAAAGTTGAGAATAGTTTAACATAAATAATAAAATCTTTAATTTATTTATTATTCGATATATGATGCAAATTACAATGCATCACTCGTATGACTATGAAACTGACAGAAACAAATGAAAACCGTAAAACGAATTCATTCGTTGAAGCAGCAGTAGGTGGCGTTTTCGTCAAGAGAATAGTTAACGTAACCATATTCAATGGTTATTTTAACCATTATATATAGTTAGACGGGCAACTCACTATATAAAAATGGTTTCAGATACCATGCAAAATAGGTACTGTATAGCCTTGAAAGGCCCTTTGCCACTTTTTTTAGGCATTTTACCGGACTGTAATGCTTCACCTAGCAATTACCTTTAAAGGACCAAGCAGGGGCCATTGCAGTGCCCGGATAAATATGTATAAAAATGTGTTTATATTAAAACCTCAATTGCTATATTTTCAATAATAATAAAATATTATGTAAATTATGTAATTTACGATGTACTGTGTAAAATTTTTGTGGCATTTTTTTAAGATATAAAGAAAAAGAAAAATGAAATTATTTTTTTATCATAAATTTTAAGAAAAAAATATTTAATCATTACTAAATTCATGCCGGTTTCATGCCAATTCTATTTTTAGTTTTGTTAGATTTTTAAAAATCTGACAATATATTATTTAATATAGTATTCTCCCATTAATGAAGAATCGTCCGAATATTTACTTAATAACAAATTCGATAACAAAAAAATAAATCGAAAAACATGCTAACTCCATTGAAGCGGACTTGCGTTACCTCCTTAATCTGTTGATTCATTCTATTGCCTATTGATTTGGGTCGGCAAAACTTTCAGGTTTTTTGACGTCTAATTAAAACTTTTGTTAAGCAAGCGTGGAGGTTAACATTTTTGCGGACAATATTTTTAATCAATAAGAGAAAGATGGAGTCGTTTGCGCGTGATGGAAGCTTTCAATTAAACGATTCTTTATGACTGTTGGAGTGTATTTCGCGGTTTTAATTAATTGAAGGAAAAGAACGCGGGTCGGCCGCGGCGAAGGGTCAAAATGGCTCGGCCGCGTTCCCAGACGGTGATTCGGTTTCACATAAGTCAGCTTAACAGCTGAATAACAATCTATTATTGTTTAAATAATGAGATATCACTCATTTTCATCGCGCTTTAAATGCATTTATTCGGCCGTATAACTCGAACACAAAGCAACTTTGCATCCATCTCGAAAATGAAACTCGCGCAAAATATTCTGTTTACGTTGTACAACTTTTTGAGATAAAACTCACGCGAATATGCGCGTAAAATCGATCGTAAATAGACAATGAAAGGCAAAGAAAATATACACGTGATAAACATTATTTTTCAACTAAATTCATTTAAACGCGCTTCAACAAGATAGGCATTCAAATCGAACATCTGACTTACAATTAGATATTATTCTGACCAATCATGTATAATATTCGATTGGAACCAAATCGAGCTTTCTTAACTTCGAACTAAATGCGTCAATTTCTTTTACATGAGTAAACGCGAACGATCTTTTGAGGAGCCGAAAGCTTACGGTGCGGTTAAATGTGCTATTTTAGTTTCATTTGTGTTTCAAGGGGCGTTTCAATTTTGTGTTTTTCTCCGCAAACTTGGTAATACGCTGAAACAATTATAATGCGATAGTTTATTCTTTTTTTTTGTAATAAAAATGCATGTAAATTATGTTTTCATTGAACTTACGAGGCACGCCAAGTTTGTTCGAAAAATATTGTTTGAATGACTGAAATTAAAAGTTGATTCTTGAAAAAGGACGATTTGAAAATTGTATGGAATGATTATTTGAATAAAAGTTGACGGTTTATAAATACAGAAAGGCTTTATAGAGGATGCGATAAAGGGTATATTTCAGGAATTTTCTTTTGATTTAAAATTTTATGCGTTTTCCTAAATGCTAAATAAAGACACTGAATATAAAAACGTGTGAAATAAATAAACAAAGTGTAGGTCATTCATTTCATCTTTGTTTACATTTATGTTTATTATGTTAGTTTACATAAAGACTTTTTTAATAGTGTATTTAAATTTCAAATTTGTTAATTTGAAAATAAGTATTTTTATTTGTTATTCGGTAAATTGTATTGCCTAATTTTTTATTAATACAGATTAAATAGGGTAAAATTAATGTGTTTTGAAGAACTAGTACTTAATTTTATAAATAGTATTGTATTATATGTGCGTGTTTGACAATTTAAGCAAAGGTCAAGCTCTCATATTTTTTGGGGAGAGCTCAGTTTGTAACCAAATGGCACATTACTGTTATAAGCTCTTCTAACAAGGATAAACTAATGCAAGGATTATTCAATTCAAGGAACCGATTGATGGTATATCATTATCCCAATTCAAATCATATGTATATGATTATAGATAGTCTATTACAGTTCTTAAAATAACTAATAGAAATAACAGTGAAAAGGAGATTTATCTTTATATATTTATTGTTAATTAAATTAAGTTACTTTGCGAACGATTGTTAAATATGCAAACAAGAATTATTGTACAAAACTACAAAAAAAATTATATAAAAAAACGACAGATATCTTCTTTCCTTAAAGTTCCTAATATTATCTGCATTCTAAATTAATAAAATGAAATAAAATTAAAAGAAATAGTTATAACAAGTATTATTAAGCTCGAGCGAATAAAATCTTTTCCTTTTTTCTCCCTTTCTCTCTCTTTTATTAGGTCGTAAGAAAATGAGAAAAGCACAATTTGTATACAATTTTATTGTTATTAAAAGTGTTTGTTCTAATGTAATTGTTTTCACTTTATTCTATCTGATGTCGTAAAAGCAAACATATAATGGTATAAATATATTGATACAAAATACTATTATATAAGATTACAAATGCGCTCTATGCAATGCTAATTTATTGATTGTAATAACAATAGAAAAGAGATTATCGTTCATAATTAAAATAATGAATTGCAGATTAACGATAAGTTTTAGCAATGATGCATATGCCGATCTTTACTCTAGTAAAAAATTTAACTGGCAATGCATCTGCATGAAGAAAAATAATATTTAAAATTTTACCTATTTTCTAGATTTCCCAGACTATTGGGAACGAATTAAAAAATGTATTAGACAGTATGGTAAAATTTTTTACGTTTCCTGGAAGATATAAATAGGTACATATTAAATATTTCTAGATCTTGTAATCACTTTTACTATATTGTCTAATAACATTTTAAAACAAAACATTAACAAAAATCTAGAAAATATAGTAAAATTTTAAATGTTATTTTCCTCCGTGTGCGAGACTTCTTCCAGTATGATGCATGGATACGTCGCACTTATGTCAAATATTCTTTCTAAGGAAAATTTAATTTGCGAAGAATTGGGAACTGTTAACATTTTGTTTATTTATATGTCTTTACGCTATGATTTATTTAGTTAGATGCTACTCTGGAAAGAGTATTCTAAATTTAATTAATTTAAATTACAGATCATGTTTCTTGGATTTAATTATATATAAATTGAAGAGTATTCAACATTCAGTCTTTTACTAGTATTTTGTTAGTTATTCATAAATTTATTAAAATTAGTTTATTTATCCTGAATAAGAAATTACATTTTTGTTTACATTTATCAAGTATTTAGAAACAATTTGGAGATTAATATATCAAATTCAAAATTCTTTTCCAAAAGTTGAGTATGCCATTCATTTCAATTTGGTGTCTACTAAAAGTAACGAATAATCTTACTTTACATCCTAAGAATATTTTTCTTCTATTTTTGCATCTTGTGATCATTCAATTTATTTTACACACATAAACTCGACATCACATTTGAACTTGTGCACATATTGCACGCATGTACGTACGTATGTGCATACATCATTTTGTGCTGCAGACTATGTAATCGAGGATAAAAATTAAGGCAGTTTCACCAAAACCGTACGATTGTAATTAGTGGTATAAGGCTGAAGATATATATAATCATTTTATTTTAAATTTACATATATTTCCGTGTAGAAAAAATTAGTCTGGCGAAAGTCTGGTAAAAGTCTGGCAAAAGGCTGGTTAAGTCTGAGCACAATGTTTGGCTAAGTCTGGCGAAAGTTTGGTAAAAGGCTAGTTAAGTCTGGACACAAAGTCTGGCTAAGTTTGGCGAAAGTTTGGTAAAATGCTGATTAAGTCTGGACACAAAGTCTGACTCATGATCCAGACTATGGCTCTGAGTTCCAGACTATCTTTAGTCTGGCACAGAATATTTTTGTCATATTAATATACCGCACACAAGTCTGGCGATCCAGATTCATTCAAGACTAACGAAGTCTGGCAAAAATATATACTACCAGACATAAGTAGTCTGGCAGGAGTATGGACGGCCAGACTACCGTTCAAAAAAGGAAAGTCTGGAACTCGATCCTGAGCCAGACTCGGCTAAACTTAGCCAGACTTGGCCAGACTTGACCAGACTTTTGCCAGACTTATTTTTCTATGCGGGTTATGACTATCATCCATGATAAAATATTGTAATAAATTAATTATTTTCAATATTTGAAAAATATAAATTTATTATTCTCTAATATTTCCTTTTTAATATGCACACCGATAAGAAATTAATATACTTATATTAATACAAAATTAGTGTAATTTTTTGGCGTATGTATCAAGTTTTTAAAAAATTATTTTGTTTTATTAGAAATGTATAATTATTGTTACATTTCAATGTTTTGTTGCTTTGAAGAATAGCTAGTGTAATACATAATACAATTAGTAATTGAAATTGGTTTAAAAATAATTGAATTACAAACTTTTAGATTAACTTAAAAACATGTAATTGGTAGCTGAAGTAATCAATAGATTGGATAAGTGAGAACAATTTAAATAACATTTTCGTCAATATACATTGGAAAAAACACATCACGCTGTAGTAGAATATATTAAATCTACCAACATATAAATGGAATCTCGCAATCCGATTACATTTTGATCTGATTTGGTATTATTAATTAATAAATACTTTTTATAAAATGTGCATTATTTTCATTTCAGCTTATATTCTGATTTCAAACAAAAGCAAAGTCTTTAATTGGCTTCAATTGTGTAACTTTTTATGTACGATTTTTCTTAAGGGTTCTCGTTTGAGATTTGAGACTGTTTAATATTTCAGAATACAATAAAACGGAGATAGTAACAATACCAATTTGTTAGTTTTGTTAGTTTATGACAATTAAAGTAAACAAAATTGATACATTTATAAATTTATTTCTGAGAAGTACTTTAAAATAATAAATTAAAAGGAAGTAAATGTAAAAAAAAATGAAGAAATTAATTTTAGAACATAAAACATTTTTTCATTTCACTAGATCCACTTTAACTTCAAATAATTTTACGAACGTTTTCGATTTTAAATTGGGAATCGATTCAATATTATAGTAAAACTTTCTATATCGGATACTTCCGCTAACAGAAACCTCTTAATGCAGGACATAATTTTAAATTTTCGAACAAAGAATATTTAATTTATGTATTTATAATGTGTACTATCTCTAACGGAGACTTTAAATAGCGAATGCGAACATTAGTATATTACTTTACAAAATTATCTGAAGTATATACTAGAAATAAGGAATGATTGTAAACTATACAAATAACAATTTTATATATTGTAAACTATATCTGAAATAGTTTTTTTAATGTAAATTTTTAATTTGTTTACTTTAATAACAAAATAATATATAAAGATGAATCAATAAGTCCTACGATCGAAGACAGGTGGCGTTCTTTAACCGATTTCCAATGACACGTTCAAAATCGTTGTAGAAATGACCGTGTGATTTTTTGTGTTTTTTCCTTTTCTTGTTCTGACTAAAATTGTCCTTTTCTTAGCGTCCATACTTAAATTGGTAAAGTTAGGATCAACCAAGAATGGGTTAAAGTAATTGCGAGCGACAACACATATAATTTCAGAGATTGCTCGGTATATTACAAAAAGAATATTGCTCTAAAAGAAGATTACATGAAAAATAATAATTATTAAAATAATACTTATTTTTTCCCGTGTAATGTTACAAGAACAACGTAGATCTGTAAATACTTTAATTATTGGATTGCAAAATATACGAAGTAATAAAAAAGTTGTCTGAAGTCTATGTGAACCTTCACCACTCTAGTAGAAACTTGGACCGGGCTAAAACTAAAATATCCCTGAACTGGTATCCACGCCAGTACACGGCCAGTACAGGGAGAAAAATAATATTTCAAATTTTACTATATTTTCTAGATTTTTTGGACTATTGGAAACAAATTAAAAATTTCATTAGACAGTATGTTAAAAATGAGAACTTCTAGAAATATTTAGTATGTTTGTATTTATATCTTCCAGAAAACGTAATTAATTTTACCGTACTATCTAATACATTTTTTAGTTTGTTTTCAATAGTCCGGGAAATCTAGAAACTATGGCAGAATTTTAAATATTATTTTTCTTCGTGTACGGGGTCCATATGCACATGTGACGCCAGACATGAGATTGGCCCCGATTGGGAAGCCTATTTTCTTAACCACATTTGGTCCTAAGATGGGCCCGGTAGGATAATTTGATTAGACTTAAATTAGTTAACCGTCTTACAATTATCTGAAGGTATTCAGCCTTGGCCCCTTAAGTAAATCCATATCAGGGCCCTGTAGAGGGCATTTCTGCTCGGGGCCACAAATTGCCCGGCGTTACATGCGGTTTTGGGGCACGATGTGTTATTTGGTAAGAACCTGGCGTGGGCCCGACAAGGAAAACTGTCATCCTGTTTACCATGTTTCATCCTGACTAAGGCCACGTTTATAATGTGGCCAATCCGATTTTATTTCTTTATTCAGAGCATGAGTAATGATCTTCAGTCATCTATGATGATTAACTTTTTGATGAGGTGTGTCCCAATAGATATCCGTACATAGATATCCGGCGAGGAAATGAATGCTATGGCATGTGTATGGCATGGATCATAATTGCGAGCTAACCGTATGCCATACTTTTGCCATACTTATGCCTGTTGACGCCAAAGGTATGCCATATTGTTTGGGATTTTTCCTACTATTGCCAACCTAACTCCGTACTTTACAGTATGGCATCAGATATGTAAGTCTGGAAATAGCATGGCATATGACTGGCTCGCGATTATTATCCAGCCTTTTGCCATTCGGTCCATTTCTCCGCAGGATGCTTACTGAGAAAATTAATGAAAAGATCTACGATATGCTTCTTGCTAATTATTGAACTAAATTGCGCTATGGTTGAGAAATTGTAGGTGTGTTGTATATATATAAATGTGTATATATAGAAAGGCAATCAATATTTTACATGACAAGTTAACCCGATGGGCGTCGCGATTGCTCATGGTGAACAACAAATGGATACGGCTATCAATTTCAAACCAGTGGTTGGAGCTCTTTAATAGGAATTCGCAGGATTTTTGCATCAAGTCTTCAAAGTTGATGAAACTCGCATTCATCAATATATAACATACAGATCTGTTAACAGAGATAACGATCATTTTTTAACCGAATGTGCTGAGAAAAAGATAAAGTTAGCAGAAAAAGTCGTGGTCACAAATTTTTGCAATTTCAAATGATTAATAATTCTCCAAAACTGTGCGGGAAAATGGAATTACGATCACGGGTGTACTACCAGGAATTATTAAACCCATTTGACGAGCAATTGAAGGATACATGGCCTCAATTGGCGTACAGAAAAAAAATTGTCTCACCACAACGCACCAGTTCACTCATCCGGAATCATCATAGCCAAATTGCATGAATTGCACCATCAATTGTTGCTGTATCCAGTAGTGCACTTGCTTGATTTGGCTTCCTGTGAATTCTTTTTGTTCAAAAACTTGTACACGTTGATCTGGATGTTGTACAGAAAGTGTATTGCTCTGAAAATATATTTCATTATAAGCTATATCTTCAAGATTTATTTCCAGGACTTGCGTTATTGTTGAAATTTTATTATTTATAAATTAAATAAATAAATTAAGAATAAAAAAATCACGTTCAAAGTTGTGGGATTTTAATAATTACGTCAAAAATAATGGTATATTAAAAAATTTTTTTCGGCATAACAATAAGAAATTGTTAACTTAGGTTTAATTTTACCTAACGTAAACTACAACTAGGTTGATTCTTAGGTATAAAAATAGATAGAAAATTAAAAATGTATATTTTATTACATTTTAAAAATGTAAATTTAAGTTTTCTTTCTATCAGATACATTTTTATTTTTAAAGTAACGCAGTCAAATTAGAAATTAATTTTACTAGTTTTATATATATAATTTTATAATTTTCTAGATTTCTATTAAAAATTTTAATCATTTTTACCACATTGTTTAAATAAATTTATAATTTGTTTCCAATAGTCCAAAAAATCTAGAAAATATAGTAAAATTTTAAATATTATTTTTCTTCGTGTATGTTGTTGATTGATGCACTTTTGTATTCTTATCGGTCAATCGACGACGTACTCACCTGCAATTGGTTTAAATAATATTCGAAGAAGAACAGAGCAATAAATTTTAACTTATATTGATGGTTGTTATTGTTTTAGAAAAGGTGTTTCCCTCGTAGGACGAAGGAAGGAATGGCGATGAAGATTGTGTGCAATATTTTACAGCTGGGATCATTTAAAACGGTGAGTTTTATTTTATTATTATGATGTTAAATTTACAATTGTCGTATTAATAGTAGGTGAAAAGGGCAAAAATCAACACAAAAATGACAATTGAGACAAACATTGGGATATTTGATGTTTTGTATAATATGAATTGTACGAAATATTTAATCAAAAATAGAAAAGTAATGCCTTTAAAGTATTATTATTTAAAATTTAAAATAAAATAAAAGCGTTGAAATTATTTATTTGCAAAATGTAAATGTATCGGTCATATTTATAAAACACAAACACACAGTAATAGTCGATAGTTAATTTAATTTAATTCAGATTATGAAATTTCCCAATATCTCTTAAAATAATTTTATTTATAACACAATTAAAAGAATTATATTCGATTGTATAAATTCAAAGCTACTATTAATTAGAGAAACGTGAGCTAAATTACTTTTTTGACGCATTATATTTACAATTGAAAATAATACGATTCAAGACCTTTTTATTTACAACGCGATAGAATCATTCCCACTGCATAACTAATTTTGAGTATAAAAACGGGGAGAAGAAAAAATTTGTAATTTCTCCTCTACATATTTTAAACCTTTACACGAGACTTGTTATTTTTAGTAATATTACAACACAGCAATTTTTTGTTTTTGTAAGGTCTATCGCACTCATTTAACAAAATTAGTAATTTTTACTATTTTTATTATTTACTTATTATTTGTTTCCTAATATATATAAAAACGTACTTCCATGCATAAGTTACCTTTTTTTATTTTAATTAAAAATTATATCTATTACACTTGACGTCAAAACATGTCACGAACTTAGATTTAACGGAAAAATACATAATTGAATAATGAGCATTAAAACATTAGTCAAATAAGCAAAGTTTTAATCGAAATACAGTTGCTCGCAGAGATGAATTAGAAATCTTATTTGATAATTAATTATGGTTTTATATTACGTATAAAATGATATCACACAAATATGCCATTTCTGTAGATGTGCTCGCAGGGCTGTAGTAGAGCACTTTATTTGAGTGAACCGACGCGGCACGATTAACCAAGACTGTTCTTGCGTATATTCATTGTGGGCTGTTGCATCCTAGAATTTCGCTAGTTATACTGGAGTACATTCGATCCAACAATATATTGCAAATTTCTTATTTCTCAGTCTTGTTATCACGGTGAGCGTAAAATTTGCAACAATGCAAATATTATACTTAACAACTTACATGGTTTCGTTAAAAAAAAAAATAAAATCAATGGAATTAATTATCAATCATTTAATTTATAATTTGCTTAATATTACGTTTTTTATAAAAATTTAATAACTAATATATGCACAAGCTTCACTTACCAAGATTATAATCAATCAAGTCGATCCATGTAGTCATATTGTGCAGTGAATTTTGTTATTTGAAAGTGAAGCAGAAGGAGGGTATACGTAATCATAATTGATTAAGTGCTATAAATCTAACAAAGTTCGATTAACCTTACGGTAATTACCCCAATTGTGAAGTCCTCTTTAGAGTGTTTAAAGTCTAAAAGGATTTTTAATATTTTTAAATCGAAACGATTTAGCTGAGAAAATGGTATTATTGTTTAAAATTTAGTCTGAACATATTTTCCATAACTTCTAACCGTTGATAAATAATTTAATATTATTCTATAATTAAAAAAGAATTTGCTACCATTTTTTTGCTTCAAAAGAAATCACAATTAAACTATAGTCTATTGTATTTCATTTTGTTTCAAGTAAAGGACAAAAATTTGAAAATATACAAAAATATATAAATGTCGTTTAATTGGATTTTAAATGTCATTTCGTCAAATGAAATTAAATTGAAAATATTTTATTTCATAAAAATTGCAATCAATTTATTCCTCAATATCTGTAGCATGGAGCAAACAGTATTTTTTGCTATAGAAGATGACTGCGCCACCCGACTCGAGTGGCCATCGTTCAAAATACTCTTTTCGTCTATGAGAGCACACCAAACCTTAGAGATTTTACGTTTCTAACAAAACTTATGCCCAATTATTTAATTCACCGACGGTATATTAAATACAGTTGACATTGTCATCTCTTTTTCTTGCCACGAAACATATAAAATTGTAAAACCAAACTAGAACTATTTCATTTATTCACGAATCCGATGAAAAAATTTACTTTTATAATGAATTCCCGGAAATAATTCCAAATTTGATTCATTTATCTCGAATAAATAACAAGCAAATAGAATTTTAAATGACGAACGCGCAACACATACTAACATTTAATTCGATTGCATTCATTTGTTAGCAATTCATATATAAAATTTCTTGTACCTAAATTTCCATTTCCCAATTGACTCCAAAGAAGACATTCAGTCGCTGACTTTTATGGTCATTTTGTCGTTCGTCAGTGAATTTCCTCAGAGTTTCGCAAAGGCTTCTTCTTGAAAAAATAATACAAAGAGCCACAAAGGAGTGGCATTTCCGTTACCGTCTGAGCCCCTCGAATCGCTCGTATAAATATTGCGCTAAAAAGTTCGATCGGCCGGAATCTCCGAAAGATAACGAGGGTGGGCTCGTGGGGCGCTCGGGTCAAGCTCGTTTTTTGGCCGCGCGAAACGCTTGGTAAAGTGCAGGAGCGCCGCGGATATGCGGAATTGTGCCGAATAACTAACGCGCGAGTCCTCCTGTATTTACGTATCTGTTTATGTACACGTATATTCACATTTTCGTGGCGTATGGCGCGATCGTCGTGCAAGTAAAATATCGCTGCAAATTGGAACTGGCATACAATGAGTCCGCTCAACAATGCGTTTGATTTGAATCGAAACGTCATGAAAATAATCACATCCAGCCACTTCAATTAATGGCACCTCGCCCCCCTCCCCCCGTGCCGTTGCTCCCTCCCAAAACGAATTTATCGGAAGTCCCGATGCAGAAAATCGACGTCGGTGCATTTTACGCGAAGGCAAACATCGACAGCGAGTGGAAATTAATTATCATCGTGGCTTGACGTACATGCGTAATGGCGCTCGGCATCAACGCTCCCCCTATTTTCTACGCTATTTCTCTGTTCCTGCATGCGCTCGATACATTATCCATCTCTGGCGACATCGCCTTTTCAAATGCAAAAAAAGCTAATCGATCCGAATCGCGCGCCCCGACAGCGAGAACTTTTGCCCCGATTGTCGGCTGCATTAATTATGCAAAATGCAAGAGGCTAATCATTCGCGATGCCGTCGGTCTGCGCTTTTTCATTACGCGTTTCGCTGCTCCTGTTCTCGTCTTTATGTTCGGGTTTAAAGATCACTTGGCTTGGTTTCTTTGTAGGAACTTGCTTGAGGAGGTGTGGCGGGAGGGAGGCTAATCACGAGTGTTAAATGACAAGAAGGAGCATGTAGATCATACTGAAATTTGGATAAAAATGAAGATAAATTTCTAGAGCTTCTTACCTTTATTGGTGTTGGCTTCTATTGACCATTTAGAAGGGGGTTTTTTAGAAAAAGACGTATATATTTTGTACAGAATATCTTTTTCTATTTGACACTGTTATTGAAAAAGCCTCTTTTCGTAAGAGGCGATGATGCAGTTGTGGAAAAACGAAATACAGCTCATGGAAAATATGAATTATGAACTGAATCATGGCCCAGACAGGGCAACCCTGTTGCCAGACAGGGTCCCGGTTAGGCATGTCATTTTTCTGTCAAATATTAGAACTATCGCAAGTTAACCTTATCTGGCCCTGGCCAGGCATTCCACTAAAAAGGATTTCCAGATCAGGACCTTACACCCACTCGGCGTTACAACCACAATCAGTTCCATGTTAGAATATCTGAACAGAATCCTACCAGGATTCCCTTTTAGAAGGAAATTCATATGTGGAATGCCATGGCTATGCCAGAACAGGAGCCGATTTCAAACATGGCATGCCACATCAAAAGTCTACTTGGGTGAGATTACCATTGCTTCGCAAAGTATGTTAGCATAGTTTTATTTACCGCAAACAAACTTTTCAATAAAATTGGTGTTCATTCTTTCGAGATTATGTGCGTCATTTATTTTAAAAAAATTTAACGTTAGTAAGTGTTACGGTGTAATTTATTTTTTTTTCTTTTTTTGGTTTCGACTACACGGACTTTAAGTTCAATTATAGAGATTTATAAATAACGTTTAGAGATATTGGTTCAATTATACAAATATTGACATTTTTTCCATTATAGAGGTATTTATATTGTTATATACTTTATGTATATAATTTTTTATTATAATATATATATATAATAAAACAATATATATTATTTATTATTATAATATAATAGTAGTAATAGTAATAGTAGTATAAATGTTTTAATATTTTTCATTTTGGAGTTATAATTCAGTTTTTGATAAATTTTGCTTTAAATTTGTGTTTGTATTATTACAGAAAAATATCGGACAAAATTTTATTCCATATATGTGTGCCATATAGGAGATATTATGTATGGCATAAGTAATGCAAATTGGTAGGATATAAAGACTCATATATTTTTTTTATTTATGTTTTAATATTTTAACGATAGCTATTGCTAAGCTGAAACGTTGCAAATTATATTGACATAGTTAAATTAAATGACATAGTAGTTAAATTGAAACATAGTTAAATTGAAATTAAAACTGGCGAAAAATCTTTAAAAACCTTATTTTATTACAAATAATATTTTATTATCAACATTATTTTTATTATAAAAATATAATATTTCAAAGAAGTAACGCTTTTATATATTTATAATAAATCTTTCTGTCTTATAATTCATAAAATATATTTTATATAATACAAAATTCTTCTAGATATTATTAATATTTTTATTTTGTATATTGATAAAAGAATGTACATTACTTTTTTCCGGAGAAATGTTGAAAATAAAAAGCCATCGAATATTTTGGTTTTTTTAATTCTAACAAATGAAATGGATTTATATTAAAAAACATATCGTAGACCCAGAAATTATCTTGAAAAAATATTCATAGAGATTAAAAGTTTCACCGAACTTTTTCGTTCTCTTATATTTTTAATAAAAATTGTTTTCATTATTTGTGTCGTCCTACACACACAGGTTATCAAATTTATTTTCAAACGTTTCATGCCATCCAGGGTATTAAAAATAAATATTGCTTATTTATATATTGCCTTTGTATTAAAACAAAATTACAATTCAATTAATTAATTTCAATTAAAAAATAAACTTAATTTCGTGGAATCAGTTCTCAATCTAAATCACGTCGTCCATAAATTACAAACATAACGCGGTACATTTTTTACTTCCTCAGACATTTCGGTGTTCCGAGTTAACTATCTTCCACGTCGGTCGATGTATTATTATATGAGTCACGCTGTGAGGCTAATTTGACAGAGTTTGACTAATTTACACGATATATTGTCGACTGCATATATACTCCGCCATATTGTCTCGTGTTGATACGCTTCCTCGGGGTTAGAAAACCGTATTCGTGAATGAAAATATATTATGGCAATAACTAACAGATTTTCAGATAGCTTTTAACGATCCACTTTCCACGTTTTCGAATCTCGCGCAATCTCCGCCTCTTGAAATTAAAATAAAATATTTAATTTATAAACGAGTTGCAGAAACGGTTTTATGTTTAATTAAAGAAATTAAGCTTCTTAATCAAGGTTTTATTTATTTTAATTCGAGGATGATTCAATTAACGAAAAGCTCTATTGTAATTTTTTCTGGAACAAAGTAAAGCAATTAGTTACCGAGCAACTATTCAAACTAGGTTAAATTGGTTTAATTTTGACCACAAGTAACCAAAGTTGTTAGATTTTAATAGATTAATTAACTTTTTCTAGAAATTACGACAACCGAGAAAATAATCGAAAACAATTTGACCAGTCACATTTTGTACATTCACTTATCCTTATTTTTGAAGTTCAAACAATTGGAGGCAATAATTGCGAATGTTGTATATTGTTAGCTTACCAAGAGTCAATGTTAGCTTTGGTACTAAATGATATTTACGTTATTAAAAGCAAAATGTGCATCATTAATTAACCTTTGAAATAAGTTTGACGATTTGCTTAATAAATTTATTCACTTTCTAATATTCTGATGTCCGAACTTCTTAGCATTACGTCGATCTTGATCGCATGTAACTAAAGCAGTTCTACTTTGATTGCGTCGTTAAATTTTCAGATATCGCAATCAATGAAAATGTTTCACTGAAGTATTGGTATCTCTAAAATGACCGTCATTTGAATATTGGAATCTAATACCAATCTCAAGTATGTAGACAAATAATCTTATTTCGGAATCTGAAAATCAATTGGGAGAGAAAAGGTTGTGATAGATCGATCGACTTTGTATGAGTTAAATATAAAAGATGTATTTAATCCGATAAGCAATTCACGTTATATTGAAAAAAGAATTCCCTTCTGTTCAAACTGAATACAAAATTAGTTCAATGTATTACATTGTGTGCGTTTGATACGTTTAAAAAATTCTTCAGCTATAATATTTCGGTATCGCTGCCGTAATTTATTAACATTTTAACCGAATTATTTGGGATAATAAATTGGATTTTTGCGTTAATTGAGTAATTTTTATTACTAATAATAAATAATATGATTAATTTTCCTATATAATAACACATTGCTTTTTTTAACCAAGCTGTGTAATATTGTTAGGAATTTTAATTTTCCGATGTGCTGTTAATGGAGAATTCTTCAGTAGTGTAGCTTTAATTGAGTCATACCTGATAGGTGTTCTTTATATATCACGTTAAGAAAAACACTTTTATGTATAAATTTGTAAAGAATTATTAAAGCATTGAAAGTATTAAATGATATTTTCAAAAATATATTGTTTTTTACATATTATAATATTACCCAAGTAAAAATTGTCTATGCTGTATCAAACTTAGTAGAAATTCGTCAAGTCTGAGACAAGTTTCTGACTGGTTTTATTAACTTTCTCGCCAGATACTTGTAAGTTAACTTGATCAGATACTGGTTAGAATGTTACCCCTTGCTTACAAGATATTGGCAGCAAAACTAATAAGTTACTGACTAATGCGAGAGTCTAATGCGATGCTAGCAAGTTCCGTACTAGGAAACACTAGTTTTAAATAACGGACTAATAGGTTATGTTGAACAAACTTTTTAACTTTTAAAAGAAATTATTGCTAACAGCATACTCCCAACTCATAATTAATATATATG
>JABFPK010000094.1:0-20638 GCA_022817445.1 Habroteleia sp. ZL-2020
TTTTATAGCTTGGCGTATCTTTAGTTAAGCGCACGTTCAGTCACTTTATCGTACGTACGCCCAAATTTTCGAAGCATTCGTGAATAGAAAAAATGCAAGAAAACATTACCTCGGTTGTGCAACGAAACTCTGCTTTGTCGCACTTCTCGAATATCAATTTTAATGCGCGGAAACGGCGAGTTTGTTAGTCACTCTCCTCTTATTACATTTTTTTCAATTTAATATCAATACACTTTAATTTCTATTACCATATTATTATTATTAACATGTGTTTTGTCTATTATGTTTACATATTATTTCAATTGAAATCTGTTACTGAAAATCACTTGCTCAACAACAAAATACGTCCTTCCTTTATTCTGTTTTAAGAATCAGGAATAATTCTTTTACATGTTTCTATTTTTCTTGGTTCCAAAGGCTATTAAGTAATTCTGCGGAATCCAAAGAGGCTTGGCTGAATTGGAGTTAAGTGGTTGACTGAACATAAAATGTTAATGTATTTTCGTGCTCGTTATATTAATAAAATAATAATAACTATAAAGGTCGGGATATGAGTTTTGCGACCAATTAAATCTTTACTATTGTTACATTAATGATAAGATCATTTGAATACGGTATTTGACTTTCTTTTGTTTTATTGATGTTTTACGATTAAACTTTTATCGTAATTTAATATAATGTGGTTCGATTAATGCACGTAATGTCTTTTAATTTTTATGTGGTTATTATTAAACATATGCAGTTAATTATATATTTCCTTCTAGAAGACTTACGAGATTGGAGATTCAATGGAGTCCCGCATTTATATCAACGATATTGCACTATTTTTTCTATATTATAGAGGAAGTGCTTAATATGTATTCTTTGATCAAATTCTTAAAATATATAGCACAAGATTTATTGTAATTTTATATTATTACAATTAATTGTAAAAAATAAGAATATAAATAGTAAATATAATGAAATACGCATATAATACAAGTTAACATATTTTTGTGTGGGATATTAAAAACACAACACAATAAAAATAAAAGACGTTTCTTGTGTGTGATTTTTACCAAATAATTTATTAGAACTAAATGTTATTTGACATCAAGCATTGTTTGACATTAATATTCACAATTTCAACAAAATGATATAATTAATAGCGTTTTTCTTTGACCTATTCTACCTAGTGCTTTTATGCTGGTACAACTCTAGAACAGTTCAGAATCAGAGGAGAATTACATGGTTCCAACGTAAGAAATTGTAAATAAACAATGCAATTCTTTATCTAAATGCCGTCTTTACAATTTATTATGTTGGTAACACGCAATTCCCCTCCGATTCTGAACTGTTCTGGAACTGCACCAGAACAATAAAACAGGCCAAAGAAAAAAACTATAAGAGAACCATTGATATTACAGTCAAATGTAAGCATTAATCCAATGCGGTATTATTTATATACACTCCGCAATATAGAATTCATTTTTTGAAGATGAGGATTATACATTTTTATGTTGACATAAAAGCAAATAACAAATAGTAAAAAATGCAGGTATATTAGTTGGTGATATTTCATAATTTAATAGATGCGGAGGGAAAGGCACAAGTTTTATACAATTTAAGATCAATTATAATTAAAACCATAAAGTTTTGTAGAAATTGGTTATTGTTTAATATTTATAATTTTGAAATTTTCTCCCTTCTACTAAGAGTAGTGTTTAATTTTCTGAAAAATCGTTTCAATATAAAATCAGTCTCACATTCAATTTAAATATATGATAAACAATTCCTTAATTCGAAAGATAGAAAATGATTTCTTGTTGTAAGGGAGAGAAATAAAGTAACTTGAATTGAAATTCATTATAATTACATTATAGACAAATATGAAATTATAGAAAAGCCTAATTTATATATTACATTATCATTTACAATTATTTTCATTCTAATATAAATATTTGCAAACTTATGCTTAATAAATAAGTTTTAAAAATATCTTCAATTCTTGTGTATATTGCAATAAAATATATACAAAAGAATATTTTATAGAATTAAATATAATTTTTTAACAATAATTAAGAAATATAAACATCGAAATGTATTAAATAAGATTATTAGAAATGAAAAATTTTGTGTTATAAGAAATACCCTATAAAATGTATACCATTATATTTTACTTTCAAGTGTCTATTCAGATAAGAATACATACACGATTGTACTTAAGTACATGAGTTGTGTAAGAGTTTACCAAAATATACGAGTATACAACAAATGTATTTAGATACACTTTACTAAGCTTGCATACACTCCTCGTGCCTGAGTAGACATTTGCATTTTTTAATGATATTCGGAATACTTTATTTTTATTACATTTAAAATATTTAATTATTTTAAACGAAAATAACTACATTTCTCTAACATGTAACAAGACAGGTTTATATTTAAAGTATAATGATTTTTAAAATAGTTTGGATATTCAAACAACATTTGTTTGAGAATCAATGCAACTTTTAGCTTGATATTTTATTCAATAAAACATTTTTGTCAGTTTGAATAAAATATTATCAAAATAAATGTTTTTATTACTAATACAAAATTATTTAACTAAAAATTATACGAGAGTGTATTATAATATATCTGAAACACTTAATTTTCAAGATTTTGCTAAATTAGTATTTCATCTAAATAATATATTAATCGTATAAAATATAATATGGTGTATATACAACTATTTAAATTACGTCAACATTTCTTTCAAATTACAACATAATATATTTATCATAACATATAATACTTAAAACCAATTGTAGAAATTTAAAATTTTAAATTTTAGACTAACTATATAGATTTCGACAAAATTGAACAAGCTCTCATATCAGACAATTTTTAATAATGACTATTTCTTTTTCAGTTTAAAATGTCTATCGCCTTGTCTGTCGATATATATCTACGTTCGTTTCCGTAATGTTTTATATTGAATAACTTTTTAATAATAAAAAATACTTCAATGGTAATATGTATAAAATAGTATATATAAAATATACACTGAGAAAAATTATCTGGTAAAAACTACACAATAATGGAATAAATTAATAAAGTGGTATTACTTAACAACTTTAATAATATGTCCTGAAAGTGACTACTATACTCAAAATCTATTAAAGTTTTACTAGATGGCATTTTCATTCGATTTCATTCGATTAAAGATAAGTAATAATTATAATTGGTTAGAGTAAATTTAGCAATATTTTCTGGCCCGAGTAGGATATACTTGTATTATATTCTTATTTGCTATACTTTATAAGTAAATATATTATAAATTATGAATCAAAGTGCAATTCGTATCGCCAATTATCTTAGAAAATATATCAGATATTGATATAAAACAAGTATATCCCAGTTAGGCTAGAAAATATTGCTAAACTTACACTAACTTTTTTCTCAGTGTATGATTAAATTATACCATATAATACCATTTTACTCGGCAACTGAGAAGTTTTTGCCAGATTTTTTTCATCAATGTAAACCATTAAAGTTAGTAAATAAATTAAATAACTTGTTTTAAAATCTTTAGAATTGAAATAATATAATTTACATATGTTCGAATTTGAAGAATTAATTTTAAAGGAATTTTCTTGGTTGTAAATTTCAAAAAAATGGAATTAAGACACGTTTATATATATATAAATCTAAAAAATATTAAGGCTTCCATTAGTAAAATAGATTCGTTTGTGAAACGTTTTACGAATTTTTACTAATTTTTTATTTATTTGTTGAGCCTAAGAAAATTTTAATGCAAATTTCATAATTCATTTTACTAAAGGAGTAAACAATATGTGTTACGTGTTGAATTCAGCTATATTCGATGAAAAATTATGAATTATAGAACAATAGATATAAAGACCTATCTATATATATAAATAAACCTAAGAATATTCGATAGAGACATAGATTCATATGAATTCAAATATACTGAATTGCCTAGTACAAATTCTAAACAAATATACTGCATACAAAATAAATATAAAATATTATAATTTATTATGATATTTAGGTAAGCAGCTATATATTGAAATACAAATTTTGCAATGTCAATGTCGCTTTTGAAAAAAATGTGTATAGAGTTTGGGTTTTCAACTTCCTCTACAATGTAAATACAAAGATTATTCTAATTTTGTTAGAACAGCATGAATATACTTTCCAAAATCAAGAAAGTACTATCTTATTGTATCATAAATAAAAAATAAATATTTTAATTCTTTTATTATAATTGTATAACACATTACTTACCTTTATAAATCAAGATAGAATTTCTTTTATTTTGGAAAATAATACACTGTTCTAACAATGTTAATAATCTTTTCTTATATTTTTTTCTCAATTTATTGTAATCTTTACAAATAAAAAATGAAAAAAGTAGTAACAAATGTATAATTTAATTAAAATAAAATAGATATGCACTTACAATACATCACATTAAAGCATGTAATAATGTATGTAACGATGAAATAATATATTAAAAATTATCTATTTTAAACTTTACAACCAAGAAAATGTCCACAAATTAATGTCTCTTTAAAATTCAAAATGTCACAGAAAATCTCTTATTTAATATGTTTCTTTATCATTCGATACACAATACAAATATTTCTTAATGAGGCAACGGTATAAGAGGTAATACACACATTTGCGATGTAAAATAAAAATAAATGTTTAACTCTAGTAAGTAGTTTGACAGAGACAAATTCTATAAATAAATGTCAAAAATAATCTATTTAAACTATGATATATATAGTTATAGCAAATTTAAAAATAAATAATACTCATTGAGAGTAAACAAATTTATGTGCAAATATTTGCATTCCTGGTAATAAAAAAAGAGTTCGTTGCAATATAAAAACCACTTGATAATTTACATTTTATTAATAACATCATAAAATAATAAAGTCTTACAAACAAAATTGATCATCATATAGGTATTAGAATATGTATGATACCGTATATACAAGAAGTGATTTATTTTCTTATTACAGATAAACTCTAGGAACCTTTTCTTCTTTGACTTAATGTAAAAGAAAAGCAACCTCTTTAAAAATTGTATCATCGACAGTTGTGTGTTGATCCATATATTGGGTACATTGGTCTTGCGGCTTTAATATATATCTGGAGAACTTCAATTTCTCATCGTAGAATTTTTCTCACGTCACATGTACGTAAAAAGAAACCGCTTGCTAAGCGTATATGAAAATATTTATTTACTTTCTATCATTGATATTAATTAATATCCACAAATTCAGAAACATGTGCATTACCATGAGAGACAAAAATGCAGCTCAAAATTAAAATAATCATGTTTATCATTTTTATTTAATTGTTACTGTTGTCATATTATGTATAATGGTGTCAAAAGTTTCCACGAAGGAATGCTAATTTTTACTCAGTACAGGCATAAAAATTATTGAATCAAAATTAATGTTCCAACTTTTGTAGCAACTTTGACATGATTTTACATTATAAATCTTTATTTATATGAATTAGTTAAAAGTAGGGGTTTCATGCACAAATCAAATGTCTTTCAATTTTAATATTAATAAATTCAGTATCATTGGTTAGTTATAATGATTTATTATTAAAGGAAAATAGACGATTTTATGCAATAAATTAAAAATACATTTATTTGTAATATTTTTTTTATTTTACTTTTGACGTATATATCACACAATTATTAAAGTATATATCACAATCTTGAAATATAATATTTATAAGTTAATTTAAGATATAAGATATTTTTGTCTGTAAAATGATTAAGAATTTAATTTTAATTGTAGATTTGCCAATATTATTGTAATCTACTTAGCATAATTTTTATACAGTATACAAAAAATTTATGAACTATGAATTTGTATAAAAATTTATTTTAACTTTTAGTAATGTTTTTGATTTTCACGTGGAACCCCTGCCTTAAATAGCCAATTACAACAATAATCATTGTTAATAGTTCGTAATACATATAGTTGAACGAAGTTTACAAAGACTTCTATGGCAGTAATATAGTTTGTCAATTTTTAAAACATTTTCAAACACAAATTAAATATTTTATATTTTTAAGTGACGAGTATGCACAAAAACAGGTAAGATAAGATATTCTGTAAACAAATGCTGATTATTATTTATGAATCTTGACGGTTTTGTTGTCGATTCCATGTACTCGATTACCATTGATGTTATGTTTAATATAATCATTCATTAGAATTCCGTATAGAAGTTAAGTTTATAATGTTTTCTAGATAAGTTCACATTTTGATTGCACATTTAGTCTATAATGAAAATATTCAAGTGTAAGTGGAATATACTGGATTCATTTTGGGGATTATTACACATTTAAAGTAATTATCAAAGTGACTTGTCAAGACTGTAATATAAAATTGTATGAGTTTAGTGAATTTAAAACAATTTTCATTTGAATTGTAAAAGTGAGTTAAACATATAATTAAATTATTAATTAAATGAAATAAGCTATACAAAACAATTATAATAAAATATTGTTGATAAAATAAAAATACGTCAAAGTACTTTATCAGTGCCTTTCTATTTTAAATGTTCAAAATTATTTAAAAAAAGTATTTTTACACAAAGTATTTTAATACTTACTACTTTAAATGAAGGACAAATGTTTAAAGAACTATATAAATATTTTTTATAATAGTTTTATAAAATGTATAAATATAATTCATTTTTAAAATTAAAAAAGATGCAAATATTTAAGATATTTTATAAAATTGATTTAATTTAATAATATCCCAAACTAATTAAATATTGATACTTAATCGTTTCAAAGGTTCCTACCATTTCGTATGTATATTAATATAGACAATGTATTGTGTATAAATTTAAAAAATACAATTAATATATTTAAAAATAAAAATAATATATAATTTATATAACGGTTTCATGATATTTATTAATTTAAATGATTAAATGTTTACATATGAAAATGTATATAAATCCTTATAACAAAATTACATGCATTACTATAATTATAAAAATATTTTATAGAACATAACTATAAGATATAAATGTGTAAATATACTTTGTATTGAAAAGAAATATTACGAAATATGTAGAATTAATTTCTTTTTGAAAATGTAATACTAAATAATATTGGTAATCTAATTACAAATTTGTGTAAAAATAGACATTTTTAAAAATTTGTAAAACTTTTATGTATAAATTTATAAATTTGAATACAAGCTCACTTATATTTCATTACATTACTTGTTACTGATAATGCACGTGTAAAATATTTGTCGAAGTCTGTTACATAATAATTTATTCTTATTTACATATTTCACAATAAAGTTATAAGAATGTTAAAATTCAAAATGTTATATATATTATTTTATTTATCAGTTCTTTTTTAACTAATTTTATTACATACTAACCAATTAAAAAAAAGAATGCTTGTTTGTAATTATTATTTAAAAGTATTAAAATATTGTACATTATATTTTAGCTGAAATAACACAATTAAATATAATAAGTAAACACTTTTATTATGCAAGTAAAATAATAAATATAAAAAATCAGAAATATATACGTAATAATTATTGTACATTATACAATTTTACTTAAATCATAAAATCTCAATATGTACTTTAATATGGGTAAATATTTGTTTAATAGCTCTATCTTGAAAATTTATTTTATAAATAATAATGCTTCTTTTGTATTTAAACATTTACTTGAACATCTTTGTTTTTATTTTATAAATTATTAAAAAATACATTCTATTTTAACAAAATATTCTAATGACATGTGTATATATACAAACTTACAAAGATCGAGTTTATAAGAAAAATCACATGATGTTTAGGTTTATAAATTAGTCAGATGATTTAGGTTTTCGCTAAATTACAAATCAATTAAAATAATTGAATAAAATGTATTTTTCAACATTTCACTAACAGTATTAATTGTTTTCTTCAATTCAAAGTTTCTTTTGGTAGGAACCCTGACTCGATAAAGAAATTTTAATAATTAAATGCATAATTCTCGGTAACTAAGATCACTTTAACAAAAACGAACGTGACTAAAAATTGTTTCTCTAGAAATGATATTTTTGTTCAATTACACAGAACAGCAATAATTCATGAGAGTCCAAGAAAAGCGTGCTAGATTTTTTTGATTTTACTCGAAAGTAAAATTTAATTGAAAAGAAAAAAATATTTGCACTGATTTGTTTTCGTATTAAAAAATACGAAAAATGCTTTTTCCTTTTATAAAAAATATCTCTGCAACACAGTCCTTCGAAAGAAGTGTAATCGCTTTTTAAATGTTATCTAAGTATTTATCAAACCACTTTTTTCATATGTTTTACTTTATTTCAAATTATTTTGTATTCCTCAAAATTGTAACTAGGCACAAGTGTTGCAGCAGCCTTGTAATAGTACAGAAATTATGTCGCAGATTTTGAGCTGGTTGGTGTGCTCAACAGAGGGACTGCAAATTGACCGTTCACAGAGTTATCCAAAATGATAATATATGCATTACGAATACACAATAATAAAATCAATGAAAAGGCACCACATGTAGAAAATTGAAGTCATACGAATTGCAAAGCTTTTTGAAAAATAGATATGTACTTCAGTATGATTTCAATGATTTCAATTTTCTTTCTTACATCACCATAATATTTATATTATTTTAATGATGAAGTTTTGGTTTAACTTGCAAATGTCACATCGATATTTCAAAACTTTGCAAAACGGATTATTCCATTAAGAAGTACAAAACAACTCCTAGTAGCTCGGCACACTGGAATTCAGGACATACTATTTCCTTTTATCGTTTTTTCGTTCGTTTCTTTCTCGCACATTTTCTTCCTTTCTCTCCACTTTTTACACACACTCGCAATTTTTTAATAGGCCACAACCTGATAAATATATAACGCACGTCGAAGTGGAACCTCCCGCATGGTATTTCAAATCATGCGAGAGATCTTATCGCTTTTAATATTTTATTAATTTGTTTTGTGTAATCGGTTTAATTGTCCCTCTGATAATAATTAAAGAATGCCTTCTAAATCAGTACAATTACTATATTTACGTCGGATAATAAGTAAACGTGATTAAAAATTAAATTTATTTTTTAATTGTAATACGTAACAAATTAATTTTCATGCGAATTATTTCTAAAGAGAACTATATTTTTATTTTTCTTTTTATCAATAATTTTTAATTTTTTTTTTGGATTTTCTATTAATTTAATCAAATAAAATGTGTATATAATTATATTACATATTATCCGAAGTAAGATTCACCAACAAAATTTTACATTGTTTTTATTTTTACTTTTTCGTTTTATTTTTATTTTAATATTTTTTATTTTACTATCGATTTAGATTCACAATCCAATGTTTAATCGGATAAGATAATATTTTCCTCTAAAAGATACAATATATACAGATGATTTTCAAATTTAATGATACTTAAACTAAAATTCTTAACAATATATTACGAGTTCCTTCGTTCAAAGCAGCTTTAACGTTTAAATCAATCCATCGTTGATTGAAATTTTACGTGTGTGGATGTGTCTAACGTAACTAATGTTACGAAAATTACTTAAAGCAATACAAATTTCATGATGTAAAAATTTAATTGGTAGAATACTAGATAAACTGATATTAAAATAGGTATTTTTAGCATACAAAATTTGATTGATGAAATAATTGTACATTAAAACTTAAAAAATTATTTGGCACTGAATGCATTTTCATGTAAAATGAAATTTGTTTGCTTTAATTGTGCTTTCGTAACTTCCTGTCAATAAGATGAAATTTTTTTATGCGTACACAATAAAAGACAAAAATACTATAAATATATCATCACAAAATGCATTACTAGGCGACTTTCATACAAAAAATTGTTGTAAAGTCATTTCGATTGAAAAGTTGAATGTGTAAATGTAACTTTCACGATCGAATAATTAAATACTGTTAAATTTAAAATGGAATCAATGTACAAGGAAAGAAGTAATATTAAATCTAGATTTTATATAAATTATTATCAATCTCTACAAATGTACACCGTAAATTGCACTGCTAAAACATTACATTAGTTCAATTATCTAAATCAAAGGGCAGTGTATACTTAAATCCTTTTCTCTGGATTGTAACATCCCTTTATTTTGGCCATTTTAAACGAAGGAAGAAACCGTTTCTCGTTACGTTAGACACAAAAAAATTAACTAATTAAAATAAAAACATACGAGGTTTAAAGGCACACAACCTCGCCATTAATGAAGAGCATCGTATTCAATAATCGTGAAACAACCAAAAAACAGTACGCAACAATTGGATGGCAAGTGAAAATATTCGTGTCACCCCGATAGAGCATTGAACACGACTTACTATTCTTCAAATGGAAACAAAAATTAGTGTCTAACTGTGTACAGTATAATTGATGTTTTTCGAATGAAACAGAATATAATCATGAAAAAGAAAAAAATGAAGGAAAAAGGATTTAAATTCAGTCACGATCTTTATCGATCTAAAGAGAATAAAGAGAAATTAATTTCAACAATAAGTAAATCGAAGTTCGAACATTTTACACCTGGTATACTATGAATATTATTCTTATCAATAGAAATATGATCATAATGAATAAATTTAGATATAATTGTATTTCTTGTAATTTGAATAAATTGAATTTGATTAATTATAAATTAGAAGTATATCATTGAATTGCAAATAATTAAAAATGATGACAAAATATATGATAAATACATTGTAAATTGTAAATGAACCTCGATGAAACACGATTAAGATAATAAACGAATGCAACGGGGAGAGGGAGATATGGGGGAGGGTATCATCAATAATATATAATAAGTAACGCGAAACAATGAGGAAAATATCTGTCCGCAAAGTTTGGGAATTCGGCGTGACTAATCGATGACGACATAAGGCAATATGTGGAGGATCCTATCGCTCGAATACCTCGCGAGCATCTCGTGAAATTCGCGGAACGCGAGATTTGAATTTTCGTCGGTGCGCCGGCACAGACTTGGGCAGGTCAGAGGAGGCACAACCTGAACCGCAGTTTCGCAGGAAATTGGTTTGTCTTGAAATGATGTCTCTACCTTCGATATCGTGCTTGAGAGCTCATTTGGCATAAAGTTGCCATTCTGGCCCTCCAAGCACTCGTTGTGCAACCTGTCTATATCCTCTCCCGTTGCCTTCCGCTGCAATCTTTTTGCAGTTACCTCCTCGGGCTCTTCATCCGAACCCCAGTCTATCGCATTTAAATCCAGCGGTGGCAGTTTGGCCAGGATTTCCTTCGCAGTCAATAGATGCCATGGCTTTTCACGATTATCTGATTCCTCTTTTTTTAATTCTGGACTCTTTCGTTCCAGATATTTTTCTGAGGAATTTGATGATATCCTACAACACACAACATTTGTATTAATTATTTTCATTTAATACATAGAAAAGACTCGTTTTTAAATAACATTATTTTACTTGCATCATGTTTTTTTATTATCACTTATAAAACAATCATTAAAAACACATTACAAATGTAAAATAAAGTGAACTTTAATCTATATTTTAATAACTTATTTTTTTAAAGAAAAATGGATATCTAATGAACATAATTTATATATGGTAAACTATTCTATATAATTATGATTTTTCAATAAATTACATAATGTAGCTGTACATAAAAAGTACTTGAAAAATGTTATCAATTGGAATTAAATTTATAAATCTCTTATTCAAGTTCTTTTTAAAATTAAATAAAATAATAATGTTTATTTATTTTCAAAGTGTAAAAAATATAATATCTATAGTTGTTCTATATAGTTGTATCTATAATAGTATAGTTGTTTAATTGGAAGATAAATTTATCATTTAGCCAAGGACATGATTAATTCATTGATATAAATTACAGCAAGAAAGTAATAGAAATAGAGTAAACTGAGAAGTAGAAATTATTTATTAAGATAACATATATGAGGACAAATAAAATATTCTTCAATATAGAAAGAATAATAAAAGTTTGCAGAATTTGAAAAGTCTTCAGATCCTCAAAAGGGTATTAATTAAATAACAAGAATTAAAGCTGATGATTTAATATGTATTAAGTTCCAAACGTTTTTTTCTCAACGAATTGTCTAACTGATCAATTAGTTTAAGCTAATGATATGTAATATAATGAAATATATTTAAAGAATATAGTATTATACAAAATATAAAATTTAAGTATATATTGTTATTAAATATATTGAATTAAATAAAACGTAACAATTAAAAATTCGTTGAGAAAAAATGTTTGAAACTTCATATATATGATGATTTATATTGTTCAATCCAAGATAATAATTAACAATATATGATTAAAATAGTACTAATTATTTAAAATAAAAATAAAGAACAGTAAGAAAACATGAAAGCACAATGTTGCCAAATTAGTTATGCAATAATGTTGAAACTATATTAAAGCATTTAATTCATTAAATTTATTACAATAAAGAAAAATGGGTATATATATATATATATATATCATACTTTTATATCCTGATTAGAATTATATCACTTAATAATAGTACATTACTTTACTAATGGGAGAAGTAGCAGCTTCTCTCATGAGTGTAAAATTGCCAGTTTACATGTGTGAGATCCCCTAGTTCTCACATCAGTGAAGTATGATATTTTTTCTTACAAGTATGGTATCCGTGCCGTAAAATATACATTAACTTATACACAAATAACCCGAAAGTAAATATAAGATCTTTTTATGTTCAGATTTTCACATTTTTGAAACAAACTGAGCGTAGTTTTGAACACAATTTTTTGTCAATTTAACTTCCCCAAATAGTATTTTGAATGCATATAAAAATTTCTTAGCAACCTCCACCTATATAAGACTTTTTTTTGTGTATCTGAACTTCATTTGACAAAATTTTATAAATCCTTCTTTCAAAATACCTTCTTAATTAGAGAGGGCCAAACAAATTTATGTTTCAGATCTTGCAAACTTCAATTTAAATTACATCCCTAACGTAAAAGAAGATAGAAATTGTGTTTGAAGTGCAAAATGGAGAAAAAAATTTTTCCCCAATTTCAGTTCAATCATTGCCAAAATTTTACATTTTTTGAACAGAAATTGAGCAAGGTGGTAAAAATTTTTTTTCTAATTTGCTTCCATCAATCATATTTTAGGTGCATAAAAAAGTTTCCGAGCATCCCTCCACTAATATAAGACGTTTGTTTTGTACCTGGACTTCATTCGAACAAATTTTCCTAATCTCCAAAATAATACTCTCAAAAAATCAGAAATTTTAAAATAGAAATTTCGTATATACATATACAAATAAAAAAGAGAAAAAATATATATAAATATTGTTTGGTTGCAATTTTGAGATTAAGATAAGAATTTTTAATTAAACGCTAAACGCAATAAAAGAAGCTTTGGCAAAAGACAAACATCTTCCATGATTTTTACTTCTCCCACAGTTAGAGAGACGTGAACTCCCGCCGTAATAAGTGAGAGAAGCAGGCACTTCTACCGTACGTGTAAAAAAATAATTTTTAATTTAACCGAATAAATAAAATTGAATTGAATTTTTTAATTAACATAAATCATAAAAGTGATAAATGTAGAATTAAAAATTTGACTACATTTTCAAAATTATAAATTATTTATAATAAAATTATAAAAATATATACAAGTATTTTTTATTTGTTTTATCAAGTATTATATAATTGTATTTTATATAATATAATTTGAAACCTTCTTACAATCTTAAAACATGTAGTTAAACTTTAAAACATATGACGAAAGCCTAGATAAAGAATTGTTCAAGGCAGTATTAAAACATAATATAATGTAATTTACTAGATAATTATATTATGATTGTTTTACTTTACAAAAAATATTTTCATATAAAGCAATAGCTAATTCTATATTATAATCAAACCAAAAATAATTGAATAATAATAAAACTCTTTGGAAATAAATACTATTGTCCTTTGTTTATAAACATTATTTTATACGTTATTAACAAATAATTAAAAATTAAAAAAATTCCACGAGAAGTATGATATATAATTTATGATCACTATTTGAAGAAATCTATATTAAAATTATATATATTTAAACTCGTTTTAGCTGTGAAATTCCATATTAACGTATTATGAAAAATATTTTAAAATTAGTCTGCACACAGATTGTTTAAAAAATTGGTTAATTAATGTATTTAAGAACAATTAATGTTTAAAGACTATTTTATTTTTACACTTTAATATATAAAATATTTCATGTATATTAAATTCGATTTTATAATATTAGATGACTTTTGAAAATAAAAATGAGCAATAAAAAATAATAAAAGAATTAATAAATTTTAATTGAACTGTAAACTGAAACTGGAAAAGGTTTTACTTTAATCAAAAAACAAAATATAAAAAGTATATGTTACAAAAAAAATTGATTTTTCTCTGCTAGATTATATAGATATATAATAATCAATTAGTGTACACATATTTTTTGTGTATAAGGTTATCTCTTTAATGAATGTATACTTAAAATTTAAAAATAAATAATGAAAATGGTTTTAGAAGAATAGAAAAAAATAAAATTGTCCTACCTTTTGCTCTCCACGGGGTAATCACAATGAGTTTTATTCTCTGACTTAAGCCGGGATTGCGAGGGTTCGCTGTTAAGTGAGAGATTGTTCTTGGCGTTGCGCGAGTACTTGTTGGTAGCGTCAGCGTTTCTGAGCACGACCTCGACATTTGGTGTGTTTATACTGTGACTAGGTAATGCATTGGTGCCCCGCGCCTGCAAATCAGCCAGTAGCTCTTGCGTAGTTTTGAGCTTTGGGTTGCGCGATATGCTGGCCAATTTCTCCTTAACGCTGTCTTCGGGACATTGTTTTTTCAATGATTTGCTGCCCTTTTTACGGCCACGTTTTCTGAGCCCTGCTGCAGCGTCATCTTCCGAAGATTCAGGTAACGAGACCGTCAACGGGGGGCTAGGCACTTGCGAATTTAAACCGCTGCAGCTGCTGTCGTTTAACGCCTCACCATTGAGGCGCGCTCTCTTGGCGGAGGGCTCGCAACGTGATGACTGCAACGCATGACTTGTCCTTGTTGATAGTTCATCTTTTCGCAAACGCTTGTTTGAACTGTGGGTTCGCGGCACCGCCTCACTTGAATGATTCTGAACTTCCGAATTGTGATCCAAAGGTGGCTCAGCCAAATTTACACTGTTCAGCCTATGATTCGTCGACACACCTACTGTGGTCGTTGCTGACAACCTATTCTGCGAATCTTGTGGCGATCGCGAATTATCACTATACACTGATAATGCTGGACTCGAAACCTATATTAAATTCATTTCATCAGTATATATCTTATTCCTAATTTATAATTAATTATATATATTAAATAAATATAATAATACACCCAACCCATAATTTGTTATTAATGCAAAAGTTGATAAAATAATAATAATGACAATATTTTAATATTGAACACCTATTATTATTATAATTCATGATTACACAGCATTATTTATAACCATTTTTATGAAAACTAAAATAATTTATTAGTCATTAAACAACCATTTTATATGAAATGATGACTAAATTATAACATATCACAGATATTGTTTACAATTCAAATATTAATCTATTGAAACATTTAGAAATTAATTATACTTATAAAAATTATGTAATTATTTAAAAACATGGTTTACTATATGGGTAACATAATATATAGTAACATGGGTTACTATATATATAAAAGAGTTCTATATTTGTTAATGCAATATTTCTATTATTCTATAATAATTATATACTATTATAGATATAGTACTTATATAAGGCAATTGTGCTTGAGGCAAAACAGTTTAAAATCACATTAGTCGTTTTATAATTTTAAGAATTATTTTTTTTAACTAAGTTTATTTAATGAAAACGTATCTTTAAACTTCAGAACAGTATTAGGTAAATATAATATATAATATATAAAAAATCAAAACAAAAATTTTATAATACAGTGGTAAAATAGTTTTTAGAAAATTTGTCAATGTGTATTTCATTCAATTAAACAAAAGTTATTTTATCTATCTTTTCAATTTAATGAGATCAAAAAATAAAATAACCTATAAACAATAAATGCATTTTTCAAAAAATGTTAAGGGTGCATTATATTTTATATTAATATATATATATATATATACACACACAATTAAAATATAAAAATAATCGAATTTAAACTCTATACTCAAGATCTGTATGTAATATTCAGATTCAGATTAATGCATATATATATCCAAAAGATGGAGACACAATGTATGTGTATATATGTTGTCACATGTAAACTTTAACTTTAGTTAATTTTATTAACAAATTAAATACATACTCTTAAATTTGTAGCTGCTTTCAACAATGGACTTTGAGGTTTGACACCTCTCAGGGCAGGACTTTGCGGTTTGAGACTTCTGAGTGCTGGACTTTGGGGCTTTGCACCGTTAAGTGCAGGCGGTGCAGTATCTGCCACAGTTGGCTGGGGCGAATGAGCTGTTGGTAAAAGAAAGCCCCTCCATTGACGTACCAAATTTTTAGCCCTCCTAGCCAACACATCATTACTAGTCTTTCGTCGAAGTTCGTTGATAAATTTTCCCAGCCTTGTAACCTATGTAAAGCAAAATTAAAATTTATAAAACTTTATAAAATTATAAGCATTTTACAGTTATGATTATATATGCATTATAGTATTACAATTTATATATTATTTTAAATTATATTAATAAATATTAATTTTGTTCATTTATTTTAGAATTCATTATATTTAAAAAAATTGTTTAAATAAAAATAAAAACAAATGATATATATATATATATTTCTTCATAACTCCTGATTTCTCACTAAAACTATTTTTTTTAAATATATATTATTAAACTATAAATCATGTTGTGAAATAAAATAAAATAATTAAAAAATATATATAATGTCTCAACTACTTGAAACACATTAAGTAGATACTTGTAGACTCAAAATTGTATAAATAGAAATACAGACATTTTTATAGAATCTAACTTTATTTAATGTATTTTTAAAATGAATATTAAATTTAATTCTCTTTATGGAGATACAGATTTTTAATCAAGAAATAAATAAATTTCTCATATTATCATTAAAATTATTAATTAATATTTAATATATATACAATTGCTTTGTTATATCATCTCAGCTGAGAACATAAGGCAGAAAGTAATTTCTGAAAGGTCAGTTTTAGGTCTTTCTAAGTAAACAAAAGGATTTCATGTTTCAAGTACTTCATAATCTTTATTCAGAATCAATTACAAACAAATCCTAACATCGAAAAATCAAGAAAGTGCAATGAAAAAATATATATATTATTAAATACAATCTATGATATCTATTTTTAAAAAAATGTAAATTTATCATACAAATAAGAAACATTAAAATTGTATTAAAATTATAATATATCTTGTTCCTGTTAATTTGTCGTGTATTATTAATAAATATAATTTAATCATAACTGTAACAAAGTTAGAATAAAATAATTATTAATATTACCTCCAAAACTTCTTTGGTAACTGCCGTTTTCTCCAAGGTCGCGATGACATCCACAACTGCCCCCATATCGACGACCTAAAAATAAAAACAAAATTATAATTGTTATTAAAATTTGTTTATAAACAATATTTAGAACATGCAATTAAATTTCAGAAGTTGTTCATTTAATTAAATTAAGTTAAATTTGAGTTCGGTAGATATATCAGAAAATTTTTGATTTTTAAATACAACTTAATATACTCAAAACATAAAAAAGCTTAAAACAATTTAATTTATTCAAAAAAAAAAAAAATAAAAAATGTAATTAAATAAATATTCAATATGACTGAATATTTAAAAATTAACCTTATAAATGCAGTTCAGTTAACATCGTTAACACCACCAGAAATTCAATTTTATAATGATTGCATTTCGAATAAAAAAAATGCAAATATTATTATTATTTTTGATAATAATATAAAATCTACATTTTGTAATATAATTAATAAAATTATTGGATTGGCAGACATTAGGAACATTTTTTGCTTCCAATTGATTTTGTGACACACTTTCGCTAGGCAATATTTTTTGTATACTTTAACGTTCCTACTATTTTCTTTAATTTAATATCATTCTCAAAACTGGCTTTTTGTATTCAAGCGATTTAAATTTGAGTTTCTCTAGTTACATAATTTATTATACTATAGTAAGAGTCGAGAATAAAGGTACATTGAGAATAAATACCGTTAGGTTAATAAAGAAATGTAAACAATTGCGTTTAATTTTGCAGTGGCAAGCATTAATTTTATTATTTTATTAAAACTATAATTAATGTGAGCATTATATTTTTATTATGTATCTTATTAGCATAAATAAGAATTAATTTGAAAAAACTCAATCATGATCTGTCTAATAACAAATAAATAAACAATATTAAGTTTATGAAAACTTAATTAGTCGTGCCGCGTGCGCAACAAACAAATTAAATTGATTAAAATTTTCCACCCAGACTCTATATTTATTATAACGCTTTCGGCATGAGTGTATGTAATTAAATCAAGCCTAAATCACATATGTTCTACGATGCTTCGAGACAATGAGACCTATATTGAGAAATATGCAAGTTTTTAATGAATCGAAGTGATAGAGTAAAAAATTAACAAATTCAATAACGTCGGAAAAACGAAACAACTATTTTTTGAATGAAAAGATATCGTTTGATACACCTGTCTCAATAAATTAGACGCAGTCACATATCGCGCGATTGCGGGGCAATGACAAAGCATATAGCATGACAACAAAATAACAACTGCTATCCAAAAATTGTCTAGACAATTAAGAAGCGTGGTCGCGTGAGGAGAAACTCGCAATGTTCGAGGTATCGAAGGCTACATGTAACGAAAAAACATATTGAACATGTATCATCGGGATTCTGCTGATTAAGGATACGTGGTTAATGGGGCACCTGGGGAAAACGTTAAATCGAACATGGAGCATGCAAAGTGGCGCCGGGAATGGCAAAAACGTCGCATTTTGAGGTCAAGTTCCGCTCCCTTAAAAACCTGTTACACATTACTCGCGCGCTCTCTGTCTATCTCTCTCCCTCTCTCTTTACCACACGTCGACAACCGTATTAAATATCCCGGATACTTGGCGATAAATGATTGTGCTAATTTATTGTAATTAATATTAGAACGGGGATAAACAAAAGTTAAAGTAAAACAAAAGAAAAGACCAGTATTAGACCGATTAAAATCGTGAAAGTAGAAAAAAAACGAAGAGAAAAGGTGAAAACGTAGAAATGAATTTGAACAGAAACGTTACGATGAAGCAAAACAATGCGGATGATAGGGAAAAAGATGGACGTCGTGATCGGGAGCTAAAATGTCTGAGAAAAGGGTGGACGAACCAGCGGTATCTACGGAAGTGAGTAAGTTTGACGCGCGATGTCTCGGTCGCGAGTCTCTAATCGAGCGGGACTTTGGGTAAAGGGAGAGGACGACGGGCGCTGTTTCCGCGTTGCGTATCGCGGAGCTACGAAGCGACACGCGGGCGGTGCTCGCGAACGCGGCCCCTGCCGCGTTCGTATACGTGTTCATATTCGGACAGTTGTGTGTGACGGTGCACGTAGGTGGATACGCGCGCGTGATTGTGTGCGTACATGGTGACGCACACTGGCGCACTGTTGGACGGCGCGCGAGTCGACCGAGAGTAGCATGGTAGTCGTTTGCACGGACGGACGGGGTGCGCGACGCGCTTTCTCGCCGCTACTTACATTGTACTCCTTGTCAATTGATTTCAATAATTTTTCGGTGAGGTCGATACAATATTTCTGCATCGGGGGGGCACTCGCACGACCCGCTAAGGGGGTACGATTATTGCGAAGCGGCTCTACTTGCACGGGCGTCGCAAGTGCGACAGCTCGGGAGGCTAGCAATGGCGACACTGAAGGCTGAACTGCGCTCCTCATGGTTGCCCCCCTGCCACCAAAATGCTTCGTGCATTCCGTTCCAACGTGAGCAGCGGTCTAACAGTTGACTAACCTGCCCTCTGAACACGCGCGGTAATACCTCGGAGCGTCATGCACTGCCATCTGGTTGCTCTGAAATTAATTTAACGTATCCTCTACGCTTATTGGTGGATATTTTACTCCGTTATTTCTCGTCCAATCAGAGAATACTTTTCAATCTTTAAATATTCTCTCTTGAAAGGCATTTTCAATTTCCTATAAATGGCCCAAGTGGCCTAATTATGGAGATAAGAGAACTTTGGAGGAAATATTTATATTATTAAAATACATTTCAATTTGACTTAGGAAATTTATAAGAATTTGACGCATAACATTTTATATGATCAGAATTAGTTCTAAAATATTATATTATTATTTTTACTTAATACTATTTATGCCATTTCTGGCGTACAAAAGGTCGCTTTGAGCCCGATCGGCTTTACAATATCCAAATGATTACATCAAAATCATACAATTATAATCCATACTAAACACACCTCACAATCATCCATACGAAATTTACCGTCACAATTAAATACTCTCACACTTTTTCTCACACAA